>WEIT01033898.1:0-97297 GCA_013389985.1 Dryoscopus gambensis | reverse complement strand
AATAAAAAATAAATTTAAAAAATCATACGCAAGTACTTCTGAGGTTGACTGTTGTCGTACAGTGTGATATAGATGGCTATTGGATGGCTATTACAGAGGTCAGTAAAGGTGGTTTAGTTGCAGTAGTTTAGTTTGGTAAAGGTAATTAATTTGCATCAGCAGCTCACTGCTCTTGATGCCTATCTATCTCACAGGTAGTCAAGCTGGATTTCAAGGCTGGGTTTTTGTCTCACTTTTGGCAGCAGGGCTTTTCTGTTGGAGAATGTGATTTGGAGTGCGAATTCCTGGCTGGAGCTCCCAGGGAATGCCAAAGCCAGGGCAGAGCAGTTAATGGTCCCTTTGACCTGAGAGCCAGTCCTGGAGCTGTGCGTGCCCTGGATCTCCAAAGGCTGTCGCACATCTTGGAGCTCTCAGCTGCACGGAGCTTTTTGTGTGAAGCTGGAAGGTTCAGGAGCACTGAACAGCCAGTGACAGAGGGAAAGGGAGGGATACAAACCTCAGCCAAAACAGGGATATTAGCCAAGTTTATTAAGTTTTCATGAGTTTAATTAGATTTCCAAACAGTAACAAAATTATAGAGTAAGTGAAGCTCAGCATTTGCAAGTGCTGGAAGGTTTGCAATGCCCTGTTTAGCAGTGCTTTAATGGTATCTTTAAACTTTCAAGTTATATCTGAAAAATTAATAAATAGAATTTTAATAAACCCCCTTTTTTTTTGTTTTAAATTGGCAAAATCATGTCATTAGGTCTTATTCAGTCTGTGAAAGTGTGAGCACAGAATACATTTCATGGTTGATTTATGAGCTCCTTGAAAATATGGTTTATAATGAAATTCCAACAGGCCCTTAACAAAATTAGCATAACAAATAGCAATGTAATAATACCTTTCATGTCTGTGCATTCCTGCAGATTCACTATCAGTGAGCACTTGCCAAAGACCAGAGCACTTCACGCCGGGGCTGGGCAGCACCCCCAGACAATGCACCCCTAGAAAGCTGACTGCCTGCTGCATGGATGTGAAGTTATGGATTCAGAGAGTCTGCATGGGCAAAGTTAAATCAGCAGTAATGTTAGCAAAATAATATCAAACTAAGAATAGCTGTCTTCAGCTACAGGGTTATTGCTGTTATCACTAGTTATTACTAGTTGTTTAGTTATTACTAAGGCAAAACATGAGAAGTATAACTTTTGCTGCTGGCAGTACTTAATTTCAGGGTTTTGTGAGAATTAGGAAATACAGCTGAGATGGCAGCTAGAAAACAAATAATGGCTCGGGCTGTAATTGTTCATATAGGAAGTCCGTATTTATGCTTTAGAACTTTATTTTGATGAATTTTACAGTTGAGCCTGGTCTCTGCAGACTGGGATCCTGATGCTTTGCCTGTATCTAATGTTTTCAATATATAAGTTTCTGCTCCTGAGTTTCTTTGGAACATTTTTTTTTTTAATAGAATAACCTGGGCCAAGGCTGGATAACTGGGTCAGAGTCAGTATTTTTTTATGTAGAAAAGTCTAGGCCATGGGCATCTCAGATTTAATGTCCATAACGAGTGGTTTGCCACTAGGAATTTCGAGGGCATTATACTGACCTCAATCTGCTCACACAATCACTGAAACAAATTAAAGAGCAAAAGTACTATGCAGCTGTTAGTATGCAAAGGGTTAGTATGTTGGAGGCTGTTGAAATACAAAGCAAGAGAAAGACAGTGAGTAGCATAATCTTTGGTCTCCCAGCAACTGATGCAGAGTTATGGATAGATGAAGCTAAATTTTAGCATTGAGGTTCATAAATGCAGAGTATAATTACATTTTTATTCTAAAAATGTCATTAAAACAGTGTTAGACTAAGTGATTCCTTTTCAAAGGAGAAGTTAAAATGGGAGATATAACTCCAGATGAGATAGTTAGAAAGAACTATTTACTATGTTTCTCATTGGCATATTGTTAAGATTATTTTGGGAAATACAGAAATGGGTGGGGACACAAAAATACAGTCTGGGAAATAGAAAAGAGCAGTGAGCTTTTGGTGAGACAGCAAAACTTGTAGGGGTGCAGATTAAGCCGGGCCTGGGAAGACTTTGTGCAGAAAGTGAGCACCTTGCGTACAGAAATTTGGGAAAAGTAGGAACCTTTGAGTGACAACTTTGTTACTCATACAGAGCTGTTTTCTTTAGTTTTATTGACAGTCTGTCCCTGTGGCAATCCTTGTATTTCCACTATCAAAATATCAAGTTAGGAGGTGACTCAGTATTGGAGATTACAGTTTACTGAGGAGAGGAACAGAGATAGAGGAGCCAAAACAGTTTAGGGAAGCCCAAACTAAGGCTTGACAGATCCTGTTGTAATAATTCAAGGCATTTTATTTCTTTTACTTAAGCACTGTTGGGTAACTAAGGTAAAAAAGTGATCATGAAAAGGTTTTATCTTCGTGTGTATGAAATGGGGACAGTGTCCATCTCCTACACTCAGTTTCAGCCTTCAGGTTTCTCACTATCATTTTTAATAGGAAAATTTGCCATTTATGTTAATAGATTAATGGAGGAATAAAACAGCCACCCTAAGTGCACTAGCACACAAATTGTCAGACTGCTTTTTTCCCTGTTTTTTGATTAGCCAGGCTAAGTATCCTGAAAGAGCAATATTTGGGCTTCAGTCGGCATGGTCAGTGCATGCTCCATTAACCAGATTTCTTAGGCTTACACTCTTATTCTTTTTAGCACAATCACTTTCTCTCATCATATCCTTGTAGCCCTTAGCAGATCCGACAAGGAAGAGAGATGATTCCCAGGGAATCAAACTACTTCTTTTATGGTTGTTACATTCATGACATTGCTCATGACAAGAGGTCATAATCCAACTCTACAGCTGTTACCTATTGAATTGTAGACCATATGAAATTGGATCTCTAAAACATTCAAAAAATTTTAACCAGTAAATATAATTGGAGGTTGCTTTACCATTTCTTAGACACAGACAAAAAGATATAGAACTCTTGCTGAGTAATTGCAGAAAAGTTAACACTTGAAATATAAGTTCCACAAAGACTACAAAGCAGACCAGAAGAAACAAATTATTTGGTTTCTCTGCCAAAGGCTCTCAACCATAACTCTTAACAATCTTCAGCATCAGATGATGTGTAAATTAATTGTTCATTGCCCTCCAATTTAAATTTTCTCAAGGAAAATGTTTCCTAATCTCTGTTAGACCAGATTCTGATGTTTTAAATCCCATGCACAGGATGGTATTGTGTGGGTAGAGAGCCTCATGAGGAATATTATGAGTATTGGTGTACACAGAGGGCATGAGAGCTTCCCATGGGATATGGTGCTCACAACTCACAGTGCAAGAGCTCTCTGGACCTGGGTCTTCATATTTAGCAGAAGAGCTGCAGCAGCACTACTACTTGTTGGGAGAGTTGCCTGTGCAGTCAGGAGCTTGAGAAGCAGATGGATGAAACACAGGTGCTGGAAGTGGTTTGATACACTGGCTTCTTGGGCTGCCTTGAGGATGACTTAACTGCTGTATTGTTTTTGTAATCTGTGTCTTGTTTTAAAGAAAGAAGGTCTAATCCAAACGCACTTAATCTGAAGTCTGATATTTATGTTGTGATTTGATAAAATTTCTTGGTCAGAAGTTTCACATTTTTATGGGAAATGGCAGGTATTTATAATTTGGTGCACAAGTAGTTTTCATGATTTAGCATAATTTAGAGTGAATCAATGGCTTGTTATTAATTGCCTCATGCTCTGTAGGAGTGATTTATAAATCCATGCTCTGCACTGCTTGTTACTTTGTATTCTCTGTGTTAGGTGTACCATCAATATCATTAAATGAATTCATGGTGACATTGCTCTGGAACTATGGGTTTTGATACAAGGGTAACAGAACATAAATCAAGAATTATGTTTAATTCATAAGAGGCACCAATCTCTCATTTACGTGTAGGCTGGGCTAGATGGTGTCAAAAATATGCTTTACAATACCTCTTCTGATTGCATTTCAGACTCTCTCTATATGCCCTTATGTTCTCTGCGAGAATAATAGATAGCAATACAGTGCAGTTTGTCAAGTGAATAACATTTCTGGTTTTATATATTGGTGCAAATGCTATCATTATTTTTACTACAAGCCAAAAAGGAATATATTTACATGAATATACTTAAAACTATTCTTAAGGGAATCTATAAATTTAAAGATAAGTCTTACCTGTTCTCTGCAATAAATACTATTGTTAACTATTTAAATTGCACTTTAAAAATCCAGTACTTTCAAGTATTTCTGTTATTTTTACTTCTAAGCAGAAATATAAATAAACTTTTATTTTAGTCTTTCTTTTCTTAACTCTTTAAATTTCTCTTGAATTAGTACATTGAAATCCAGAGCATTGAAAAACCTATCAGAATATTTAACTAGTATCTGTTTACGCTTTTATAAATTTTATGTAAATATTTCTTTTCCCTTTGGCTTTTGTAAAAAAACTATTCTTACAAAGCCTAAATTTAGGATTGGCACTGAATTGAAAATGCAATTTCACCTCATTATTCCTCCAAGTGTATATGAACTCCTGACAGTATTATTCACATATAATGGTAATTTTGAAGCAAGAAGATTTAAATCTCTGTGCTTATGACGCAGTTTATTGTAAGTGTTAATTATGCAGGAACTAGGTCTGTCATTTGCTAGAAGTTTTCTCATCACTTTGCTGCAAGAAGCGGGACATGTCCTCTTTGATATTTCTTGGAGTTAGCAAAATAGTCATCACGGATTTTAAATGGCTGGAAGGAATTACATTCATGGGAGAGTACGAATGTTTACACATAAATCAAAACTAGAAAAAACCATGTTTTTTGAAAATGAAGGAATTCTTTTTATTCACTATTTTAAACATTTTTTCTCAGTGGAAACAAAGGACAATAAAACAAATAGTGTATCTCTGGACAAGGAGAGAAATTAGACTTCAAGACCCTTTTGTCCCAGCTTTCATGCCATATCCTGTGTGCCCTTTCATTAATATTTTCTAACATTTTTTAGAATGAGAGAAAAAATCAGTTGAAATATATGATGAAGTTGGCAGAGATTGTTGGGATTTTTTTAAATTTTCACTTAAAAATAAATTGGAATAGGACGTTTGCAATGGATAATTCTATCCAGTTTATAAATAAAACTTAGATACTCTTCTACAACAAAAGGCATCTATATGTGAAAATTAGAAATTCCCATTAGTATTTTACCCAAATCCTCCAAAAATGCTTTATCCTGACCACCTGACATCAAGCAGCCTTCCCTCCCATTGTTGTGCTGGGTGATCTTAAGGTGAGTTTTGTGTGGGCTCTGAGGAATCCCTTGGTCTCAGGAGGCTGTGGCCCAGAGATTTCCAGGTCTTCCCTTCAGCACATGGGGCATCACTCCTACCTCTGCTGGCAGCCTTGCCCAAACTGCAGCAGAGTAGTTTGGAACACCTTCAGTTCAGTTTTGCAAAGAAAATGGATATCTTGTTAGTTGTGGCATCCTTAGGCTCGGCAAAAGCGTGCTCAGCAAAGAGCTGCCATGTACCTACCTAATGTCATTCATGTGCTCAAGACCACATAGCTCCTTTAGTATCAGAGGTTAATGGTGCAAGGATTAACTGCAAGCTCATTTCATCTACTAGTACTTCTGAAATAACAGTGACTGGGGTAATTTTTCTTCATTATGTTGTGTATCCTTTGGTTAGGAGGGTGCTGTTCTGAAATGAGAAACTGCTGTACATGGTGACATAGTACAGATCCATTTCCTGGGCAACTGTTCAGTTTCCAAACTGTTGTTAATATTAAAATTTTCTGTCACCAGCAATAAAAGATGCCCATGTCAGTTAAAAATAGAAAGACAGAACATGCAGGGAAATTCAATTTAATGTACCCTAAGATGGTATTTCTGGAGTGAGAATGCTGCCTGTCCATCCCTCTTTCTCCCTGCACTAATTATTTCTGAACTTTTAGGTCTGTCCATTCCAATGAAAGTTGACAGCAGCTTAGGTGCCTTTAATATATTATTTTAGATGTCTGAATATAGAGGACCAGACTGGGAAGGATTATTATATACAAATGGAGAAGAATTTGCAGAAGCTCAGGCTTGGCAAGAAGCTCCAGCTGAGCATGTATTTTAGCAAACTTCTCCTCAGCCAGGAGGGGATGGAGTTGGGAGATCAAGAGAGAGATGATACCAGTGTGGCTGCAAGTGATGAGCTTTCTATGGCTTAGAAATCACCACTCCTTACTTCAGGTGTGGAATGACCACGTACACACCCCCACTGCATGGAGGGGCACAGGAAAATACACTAAGTTAAACCAGTACCAAATACCAAACCGGTACTTGTCATGAAGTCGTGAAGCAGCATTGTTCATCATGCCTGACTCCAGGAATGCAGACATGGATTCCTGAATTCAGGAATGCAAGGCTTTAAGCAGGATCTTTTTAAGGTATGTTCCCAAAAATTAAAATGGCATTTTCTCATTTATTTTGATACAAGTTTCGGAAGTGCTAATTGGTATAAATGTTTTTTCAAACCATGCATAATATTTTAAAGAGGCTATGAAGAAATGTAGGTGTGGTTCATTTAAAATACCATTCAACAGGACAAAGCTTAGCATTTGAAAAGCAAGGATTTTCTGACATTTAATGTATTTTGTTGTGCATCATGAAGAACATGAAGTAGCCTGGAAAAAAAGAGCTGTTTCAATTTTGCTTCCTAAAACCAACAGGTCAAAGTTCTTTACCATGTTCTTATTGTAAATTCCTCAAAGACCAGGTATCAGCATGAGAAGCATTGAAGAACAATACACTATTTTTTACACTATTGAAGAACTATACTCTATTTCCACAACACAATTGACAGCTGCGGAAAAGTAAGGTATTTCTCTGTAGCAAGACAACATGAAAATTTTTGTGGCAAGCACAGATGAAAAGATTTGTGAATGGAAACTCAGAGAAGATTCATGTTCTGGTTTACTAAATGTATCTAAAATATTTACAATGTTTTCTATTTGTCTTAGTTTAGGAGTTATGAAGCCAATAATACAGCCAGAGCAATGGTCGGGCGGAATGCCTGTTGAGAGATGGAAATAAATAGACCATTTGAAATTCTTAAGCTAAAAGGTTCATGTTAACATATGTCCACTGAGTATTACCAATACATAAACCCAGGTCTTCAGTTTAAATGCAAAGGATTGGCCTCAGGTCAATAAAATTTTTTTAAAAAAGAGGCAGCAATATCATGCAAGGAATCCAAACTTACTATGAGCTGACTGACTGAGGGATGCTCAGAAATGGATGCACCTGGAAGTGAAAAGCCATACATCACCAGCTTTATTTTAAAACATTTTATTTATTGTTTGTAATATACTGGTTTTAACATTCTTCACACAGGAATAACATAGAGTTATCTTTGCCAGTGGATGAAGTCTGCCTGTTTTCTTAGCACATGCCAAGTGGTACTGCATAGTTATTTTTATATACTATTTTTACAGCATTGTTTTGAGATGCTGTTCTCGGACATGTCTTATTTTCTTCTAAATTTATAATTGTACCTCTGTCATCCACACACCTTTACCAGCTAACAGTTTACAGCTATTCCTTTCATCTCTCTGATGGGTCTTGCTTCAGTTCTTTTGCCTCACAGCCACATCTACCCCATTCATAGCCACAAAGTACCTTCTAGCTTATGTTTTGTTTTTCCATTGTAGTTTTTCAAGATTTCAGTTATTCTCTGTGCAGACATGGGATTTTTCTTTTTCCAGAGATCAGCAGATGCCTGGTGATCATTCAAAATGGGAAATCGCTAATTATGCTTGTAGTACCTTTATGTAACTTTTCATGAAATCTAGTTATGAATCCATCCTTAGTCTGGTCAGTGTTACTTAGACTGCACTGGGAAGATTTATGTCACATATGGGATGTTACTGCTTCCCATTCCAGGGGACTCTGTCTGGAGCCAATACTTGGGATATTTTTGCCAAAGAGAGTGCTCAGAAAACCAAGGTTTTAGAAAACCTGTTTGATTTACCCTGACACTTGTGAATTTATCCCAAGCAGCTCATGGGAAGTGTCCCTTCCGTAAGGGTAGAGGGGACTGGACTAAATGCAATGGTGGACCTACTACCCAAAATTGCTCAGTTGAAGAGGAGAGATTTGCAAGAACAAACCCGTATTTCTTGTTTTTGTTTACTTGATGCAGTATTTTCACAAAATCTTAAAAGCTGTATCACTCTGAAAACCCTATTAAAATATCAGTTATGAGAAGAGATCCTCTTTTATCGTTAAGTGTTAGCTCAAGTTTGATGTTTTATTAATCAACCATAAACTTCTTAGCTACACAAATTACAGATGAATTTCTCTAATTTCCAGCACCACTCTGTTGTGTACAGCAGCAGATGTGCAAGTCTCCAATGAATGCCTTCATCTGTAGTACTTGGAATTTGGGATTCCAGACATGGGAATTTGAGCTCCCAAGCAATATTTCATGTAAAAAAAGCAATAATTATTTGTGTGTATTTGAAAAGTTCTCCTTCCTGGCAACTTTACTGAACTGAATTCCCAATGTATTCCTTTTGATTGGAAACTGTCATCAGCAAATAAATGAAAGGTTGAAGTCTGGTTGCGTTTCACCCAGTATCACCATTTTTTGTTCACCGGGGACGTAAGGAATCCAGTATTGGTACTAAAGAATCTCAGACATCAACAGGATATTTTCTTATAAAGATTCATTCTGGTGTTGTGCTCATTCTGCCAGTGACTTCTGAAAACAAATCTGTGCTCAGGAAAAATTAGTCACTAATAAAAAACTAAGAGCAACCATCTATCCTGGAAGTACTTACATTGTTGCTTAGATTCTCTCTCACTCCAGTTTCTTTTGAGGCTAGGGTTATAAATCTCTTCATTATTACTTTAGTCTAAGAGAAAGGTTTTAGATTTCAATGTCTTTTTTAATAATGGGTTTAAAGAATTATTATCCACACCATATCTAAAGGAGATATTATAGCAATGTAGTTTAGCAGGTAATTTGTTTCTGAGTAAGACAAATCATGGATTGTTTCCTAGCGAGAAGCATGGATTCAAACTCATTATTGTTGGAACAGTATATTATATGGGAGGCTGCTGTCCAAACGAGTTGTAAATTCAGTGTATTTATGCCTGTGTCAAGTGATGGACCAATTCAAGGTGAAGTTCAGACAGCAGATTGTGTTTAACATAATTTTGATAATCCTATTATTATTTTATTATGCAAAAGTGTTCACAAATACCAGAACTGTGAGCCTTGATGTGTTGTTAGGCAATGTGGTGAAAGGTATAGCAGAGCTGTTTGTATTTTATTAGTGTAGTTGACCCTGCTTTGAGCAGCAGGTTGGTCTGGAGACCTCCCAAGGTCCCTTCCAGACTGGATTTTCTTATGATCCTCTCTGGGGTGTGAAGGTGAGTCTATGGGCAGGCCATGCTTTCCTGGATGCAGGAAGAAAAAACTGCGCACAACTCAGAAGCACCGTGGATTCAACCATTCTGGGGCTGGCAGCAGGGGCAAAGGGTGGGTCCTGACCCCAGCTGTGGCTCGCAGAGCTCCCACCCACAGCACAGGTGGACGCCAGGACCAAGGGATGCTGAGCCGTTGCTGACACCCTGCAAGGGGAGCTCAGGGGCTTTGCTCAGCCCTAAGAGCTGCTAAAAGTTGCTGGTTTGGAAAGCAGGGCTGGAGGACAGGACTTGTTGTGGAAGGACACAGAGAAGAGATTTTTCTCTTTTAAATTCAATCTTTCTGCTTGAGGTAGGAAAGGCTGGATATGATTTAGGCATCCAGGTCTCTGATTGTCTCTTAATCCCAACCCTAAAACAGCCCTCTAATGGGCATCTCTGAAAAAATCCGTGTTGAAGAAAGGCCAAACTATACTGTGAGCAGCAGGATCCATGAATCCAAGTTTCCTACATCTTTGGACAGTAAACCCCAATAGCACCCACACCACAATACTTCCAGGGGCCCTCACACTAACCTCAATATTGCCTTCAATACCTCTATGGTCCCCAAATAACCTCCTACCCTTCTCTAGGGCAACCAGCTCCTGCCAGGGCTCCTCACCAAAGTGTCTCCAGTTTATGGTGCGTACATGATGCCATTCTTCCTGCTTCTTTTGTCTGGAGTTCTGTGGTACTTCACAGATTTTTTCATTTTTTTCAGTGGCTGATAGAATTAATTATTCTCCTAAGGCAATATTTCACCTGCCTATTTCTATTTGTAAGCTGGTATGGTCTTCAGGGATATCTGCTTTCTTCCAACTCATAAATCTGAATGAAAATTAAAAACTACGCAGGAGAAATAACTGTCTTTTGTATGATTAGTGACCCTGCATTTTTTTTCCAGAGGTTCACTGTATTCACAGCAAGAAAAACAGTTCTTCACTAACAACTGTATCAGGTTCTCTCTTAGTTTGATTTTGATCAGTCTGGAAGATGCCCAAATTTCATTTGTTTTTCAGTCCTCTAAAAACAGTTAGGTTGGTGAGAAGAGTGCAAAGAAACATTAGACAATGAGTGTAATATTTCAGTGTTTGGTCAACCTTTAGGAAGGGAAACCTGCCCCATGTGCTGTGGGGTGCCGTTTGCGGGAATTTTCATTTTTGATGTATTATTTTCTAGCATTAGACTAGAGAGGCAGGTTTTATCTTTCCCTTGCAAGCTGACTTGCACATTGTGGATGCACCAGTTACATCTCTGTAATTAATATTGAAATTAGTGGTTTTTAAGAAAGACAGTTAATTTGGCTATTGAGGATTTCTCTGTGTGGGTTGTAAAGCAAATACAGGGCACGAGGTTCCAGATTTTTATGTGGTCCAGCTCACCCACAGCTATTGGCAATGTCCTTTGGGAGCAGTGGGCAGCTAAATCAGGATAGAGCTGACTGGTGAAACCTTAACTAGGAAATGGATAGTGAGTACAGATGGCATGAGAGCAGTGAACTGAAAAGGTGGCAGTAAAATCATCCCTTTTTTTCCATCATTTAGGATCTTTTAAAACTAATATTGGTTTCATCCCAGCATCTCATATACTGTTTCACATTTTGCTGTCCAAAATCCTGCTAAAAGGAGGACCAGAGCAGGTTTTAATCCAGTATTTTAATCTAGTCTAGTCTTAAAATACAGCCACAATGGGGAGGAACTGCACAAGTTCCTTTGGAGGCTGCTGCCAGGTCCCCCCAAAGTAATCTCTTCTGCAGGCTGAATGAGCCCTGCTCCCTCAGTTTCTCCTCAGAGTATGTGCTCCAGCCCAGACCATCTTTGTGGACTCTGCTGAACTCCCCCCCAGCTGATCAGCACTGCCGAACTTAATTAGTACATGTTGTTAAGCAAACAGTTATTGTAGAAGCATACATTTACTTCAAGTCCATTTACTTAATACCTCTGTGTTCAAGATTTCAAGAATTTTAAAATCCATTGTAACTGCAACATTTCTTTTTGTCATATGGGGAAAGACAAAGGTTTTGTTGTTTTTGAAGGAGAATTTAGGTGATTGAATAATATCTTCATTAAATATAGGCTTTAAAAGACTACACAAGAAAAATTTACGAAGAAGCAGTATTTTTTTATAACAAAAATATGTAATATATTCATTAGCTTAGGGTTGAATATAGATTTCAAATAGCTATAAATATTCAGTGCATTAAAAACCTAAAATTCATCCAATCGATGTTCCACTAAGTAATAAAGTACAATAGATTGCAAAACCTAAAACAAGGACAGAGTCTTCTCCCAAAGACTGAAAAAGGTGGAAAACAGGGACCTAGTTGTTGGCACTGTGTCAGTAGAGAGACAATGGATTCTTTTTCTATTATTTATATGAGCTCTCTGCTTGGCAGATGCCACTGCAATAACCCCTTATTTCAAGTACAGAAAAAATAGAATTTGCTTTCCTTTATAATCACACAATGCAAAATACTAATGAAAATGTTGGATTTCCTGTAGCTGAGAAGAAAGTATTGTTCTAATCTGCTTTCAGTCAGCAAGAAGCTCTAATCATTCCAGTCACATAAAACTAGACAGAATTTTTTTAAAAAACACATCTTTTTAGTCTCTGAGACAGAAGAGAAAGGAACATGAAAATTTTTATATACAGTTTAAAATAGTAAGTCTTACTTTTTACCTCTTTTATAAGATAGATATACATTGTTATATTTTATCCATCTTTTGTACATGCATCTTGCAACCAAACAAAAGCCTGGCATTCTTTAGGACAACAAAACCAAGTTCTTATAAATTGCAATGTGTAGGGGCTGGAGCTACCTGTGCACCCCTCTGTTTCTAGTGTTGTAGCCTTAGATCCATCCTCTGTAATATGGGTTATAATTATAGAATCCAGAATAGAATCACAGAATGGCCCGCATGTTCCAGTGCCTCACCACTCTCACAGTAAAGATTTTTTCCTGATATCTATTTTAAACCTGCCCTCTTCCAGTTTGATGTCATTTTGCCTTGTCCTGTCACCACATGCTCTTAAAAAGTCCCTCTCCATCTTTCCCTTCAGGTACTGGAAGAAAATTTCTGTAGGCCCTTCTCATTTATTTTTCTATTTGAGAATGTTTGTTTTATTCAAATATTGTTTAAAGAAGGTCCTTAAATGTTTTAATCTGTCTTTAATCAACCTTTAGGTTGAGTTGAGTCCTTTCCCCGCCGTGTGCCATCCCCAGAGATAAATTCAGAGACAAAATATAGAGTCAGGTGGCTCTTGTTCCTCTTGCATTTACCCCACGTGAAGACTCACCCATGAAGTAAGTTATGAGCATAATTTATTCACGTAAACCACAAACTTCGGCTCAGGAAAACTGCCCCAAATGAAATGATTACTCCTTGCCCTCTAGCATATACCCTGGCTTTTGCTGGCCATTTTATTCCTTTGCCTCTGAAGAATTTTCACCTCTGATTAAGGTTTTTAGAGCAAGTGTGCTAATTCCAGTCTCCTGAACAAGTGTCTACATAAGTAATTGCATCTTACTTGCCAAATTTTCCTGACAATTTCAGCTGAATATGGTCAGGACAGATGACTTTCTCCATAACATCTCAGTGAGGAAACCATTGGGGACAGGGAGAGAAAAGCAGAGTCAAAATGTGTATTTCAGAACACAGAGATCTCATTTCTGCTGCTTTAATTAGACTGTGTTTGCATGTCAAGTGAAAACTGAAATAACAACTTGGAGGCATTTAACCAGTAGATGGAAGCCTCCCACCCCAATGCCTTCTGGATCAGCAGCCACGAGTGCTCTGTGTGTTCTCCCTACTGGCCTCAGCACCAGAACCAGCACCATCTCCCAGTCAGGTTTAACATGTTGGTCTGACTGTTCTTGAAGAAATTGCCACTGAAGGTTCTGGCCCTGGTAGGAAACACAAGCCAAAATGCACCCCAGCCTGACCTCACCTCCTGCCACACACAGTAAAGGGTCAATAAACCACCTTTGCAGGGCACTGGAAGATAATGGTTCACGTTCCCACCATGAAAGGCTGTGCACAACCACCCCATGTACTTAATCACTAGAAGGCCTGTTCTACGTCATGCTTTAAAGTTATTTTATTCAGAGATCCCTTAATCAGGCAGTGTTGGAGGAGAATATATTTTTTAAAGAGAATGGATTAAACAAGACAGCCCTACAGAGATGATCATACAAGTTTACCCATGCATTAAAAATCAACCCATTTATTTGCATAAGGAGGGCAACTACCCACCTCTGGGCAGTGTGGCCATGGGTTCTTTCCACAGATGGAGCTGGCAGAGCCAGGGAGCAGAGGCAGCACACAAGGGTCAGTCCCATGTAGCCTCCTGCCTGTGCTCTCCTGAGCCAAAACACTCTATTTAAAATGCAACCTGTTAACAGAAGCATGTTAGCAATGCATATGAATCCAATCTGAGCTGTGGGATACTTCAACACAAAATGCCAGCAGCAATCATTGGGTATGCATTGCTTTGTTTTCTGCTCCAGCCCAGGCTCATAAGGTGCCCAGCACTGACTGTGTCCCCTGCAGTGGTGGGGAAGCAACACTGTCTGTGCTGGCAGTGCATCAGACCTGATTTTGGGGGGCACCACTGTGAGGTTGGGGAAGACCAATCTCAGCTTCATATGGTCAGTCACTGATTTTCCTGGAGCCAGAGCTGTGGATGTCACCGGGAATTTCCTCAAGTAGAAGCACCCACTAACCATTAGTAGTTGGCACAGGGTTAAACTCTGCTAGTTCAGGTAAAAACCTCCTTTTCCTTGATTCTGTTGAAACCCCTTTCTGGTGCTTCATGAGATGAGGTATTTTACTGTAGGACACCTGAGTCTTTTTGAAGCCCTCTCCCCCATGAATTTGTCCCAGTGCCTTCCCTCACCAGGGAAAGGTGCACATGGCCAAGCATCTGTGTAAGGGCAGAGGAAGCACCAGGCATGTGAACCTCAAAACAAGAGCAAATGGTGACAGCTCCAGGGCAAGGCCCAGGACAGATACTCTGCTCTTGGATGCACAGCCCAGCCCTCTGCATCCAATCAACAGCAGGTGGGAGGGAGGACTTGCTATCATATGGAAGTGTCTCTGGGCTTCTTCCTCCCAGATCACCTGGAATGATTTGTGTCATCACACAGGAGACAAATTGATACTACTGAGGCTGTGTTCAGAGGAGCTGGCAATACTGCACTTGAAGTGTTTTTAAGCTTGTTAGCAGATGAGCAGGGTGGCACTTCCAGCCCCATTTCACAGGTGACATTGATTATAAATAGTTCAAGAGGAGAATCAGCAAGTCTTTTTCTCTTTTTTTTTATTTTCAGTGACAGATAATCTGGAAGTCCTTACTGGCACCTGATTTCAACTCAAAGAGGTGTGGTTTAGGAAAGAAAATTCTTTTAAAAATTGCTGTAATTGAACTATGGGGTTAGCAATACCTTGAACTGCCAGTGAGCCTTGGCACCTGATGTAGTCTTTTTGTGTTCAGACCTCTTTACTCCTCTGTCAGCAGTTCATCCCCTCTTGCATAGCCCCAAGCACACAAATACATCTTGCCTAATGGAAGAGCGAGGTTAATATAAAGAGGAACCTTATTACCTCTAAGTTGTTTTCTTTCAAAGCTCCCACTTACCATGTCAGGATGTTCCTGTTCTCTCCCATTTTTCTTTTATTTCTCATCCCTTTGGAAAGATTAATTCCTACTTAGGAATTATCTCTGGGGACATATGGATCATGCATCTTGCCTTTTGGCTGACTGATACATTAGATCTGATTAGTCACTTGCCCTTTAGCTGGGAATAAATAGCAG
This sequence comes from Dryoscopus gambensis, assembly GCA_013389985.1. Classification (NCBI taxonomy): domain Eukaryota; kingdom Metazoa; phylum Chordata; class Aves; order Passeriformes; family Malaconotidae; genus Dryoscopus; species Dryoscopus gambensis. The sequence continues at coordinate 82,004 of WEIT01033898.1, read as the reverse complement.
ACAATGTCAGAGTGGGACTATAGACTGGTGTGGAGTAACACCAAATAGTAGTTAGTAAGTGCCCTTCCTCTAAGCAATATTTAACTACATTTAAGACAGCTTAGAAACAGAATTCAGTTACTGGAGATATATATGTGTTATGATCCAATTATTATTGTTATTAATGTTCTTTAGAAATTCCTCTGCCCCAATTAAGGTGCAAACGAGACCATATGCCTAGTGACAACAATATAAGTTTTATTATATAGTATATATAAGAGAAAGAGAGAGAGAGAGAAGGAGAGAAAGAAGTAGAAAATAGGTGGGGGGGACAGAAAGAATGATAGGAACAGAATAAGGAAAATATCACCATCCGTGGTTCCCAACGATGTTCTGTTGATCCTCTTCAGCTGGTCTTCGTGGTGAAGTCCCCCCAAGAAGCACAGAATTCGATGGGTTTATATGCTCAGGCTAGGCAGGCATGCCCGGGCATGTCCCCCTGGGGGAGGGGGCAGTCTCTTACAGCAGTCCCTGGGTCTGTTGCATCACCTGCAGTCCTGTGGAGCCAGGCCTCTCACGTGAATGTCCCGTGGATGCGCCCTGTGGGGTTGGGGGTCCCACAGCTCGGCCAGTTTGTGTACTGGGAGGATGGGTGTTTATTGTCTCTCACCAGAGGTGACGCCATGCACCCGAAACCTCCTCCTCCCACCTCGGCTGGGGTGTACCTGGCTTCTGTGAGCTGTGCTCTCCCCCACCCCAAACTCAGCCAGGGATGAATCTTAGCAGGGCTGCTGGGTTTGGCTCACATATCTTTTCTTTGTTTCTCCCTGCGCCTGAGGCTGATGAAAGAATGGGTTTTCCCTTTATCTAATCTGAGTAGTTTGACTTACAGTTCAAAGTTCTTCAGAGAGGTTTCTGGAGTTGTAGCTTCTTTAAAACTTATATCGATGTTTGAGGCATGAACTATTTCAGTCTCTGACAATATGTCACAAAAGCAAAACTCCATATTTGATAGTTGAATAATTTTCTTTCTTTAGTAGAGTCTCTTTCAGGCATTGTCAGTATTATTTTTGTTAGAATTATCATAAATATTATGTAGTTTTTAGACTGGAATGTGAATATAGGAATTGAGATGGGTTTGGATATGTCACCTGTCTTTATAAGAAAAGAATCCACATTTATGATCCTGTTCCATGGACCTCAACTGTCGGGTAGGAACATCACCGACAAAGGAAGTTCAGTATAGAAAAGGTATATTTTTCACTTTTTCCTTGAAGTAGCTCAGTTTATGCATAATTGTGCTGCACTATTTTAAATTGCTCCATTAATAAGGCATAAATACAGAGAAAATGGAGCAGATAATGCTGGTTAAGTGGCAGTAGCAACACCCTTAACAAGTCTCTGAAGCTGCGCTGTCGGCGCTCACGCCCATGGCAAGGCTAATCTGATGCGAGCACACGCTGCAGCAAGCGGTGCCCCTCCTGCACTGCCCTCCTGTTCCCAGGGTGCAGATCACTCCTGCTATGGAACAGCAATAATTGGCTCCTAGTTTGCATTATCAAGCAAGGGATGACAAACACAGAAAGATGCCGATCATTCAACTGGTTGCTGGCTCTCTGCCCAAATCGCCTTTTTCTCACACGCATGCAGAGATCCAGTAAACAGTACAGAGTTTGGAATTATTGGTATTACTTGGTATTTGTTTGCATTCAGACACATACTCAAGCTCCCCTCTGCATGTGGTCTATGTTCCAAGAGTTTGCTCTTCACTACCTCATAAAAGAATGCTCTGGTTGCGATTGTTGTTGGGTACATTCTGAATTGTATCCTGGGCTGTTGCATAAACAGCATCTCTGAAGTCCCAGTCCACTGCTAATAAAAATTTTCTTTCCCACTGTCTGCAAAGAGCCCTCTCTTCCACTCTGACAGCTTGAGGAATAGAACTGTTGTACAAAATACCTTCTGTGCCTTGGGTGTGGCTTTTTCTTGTATGTTGAGCCAGGGAAGCTCAGTACATGAAATTCCCACAAAGACACACATATGCAAAACATGTCTGTCAGTGCTGCATTGGCCCCAAAGCTGGCTGTGGGATGCCCTGCCATTTCAGCTGCCAGAGGAAGCCACCATATCCAATCCTAAAGAAATCTGGGCACATGTTTGATTTTGGAGATTGTTTGGTGCAGTTCTGACTCTCATGACTGAATACACCTGTGTGAAAAATGAAGAAATGTGTGTAGTAATCATGGTTTCGTGCATATTCATCACAGCAGAGCTTTAATAAATACTTTAATTCATATTTTTAAATGAGACTTAAAGCCTCAGCTTTCTTGCCTTTATATGCTGGAGCAATGTATTTGTTTTTATTTTATTCTGTACTTAGCATGGTCACTGGTCTTGTCAGCAGATACAGAAATGCTAATGCGGAACTATGGCATGAAGTTCTGCTGTATTTTATGAAAGTGCTGAAAATCCTAAAATAGTTTCAATGGGGCACGTGGTAGGCACTGCAAACAAAACCTCACACTGGTAATGTGACACTGGGACTGTGGCCAAAAATACTGTCACTGCCAGGTGAGGCAAGGCTCCAGCTTTACATCTGCGTCTGAAAGTCCACGATGGAAAAGGCAACCCAGCTCTCCTTCCTCAGGCAGAGGAAGAGAGTGTCTGAAAGCTCTAGGAGCATCAGGTGAGCATAGCATTTCAGGATACACACATTGGTGTAAATAGAGCTTTCCTACATGTACAGGAAGCAAAGCAGATCCCAGAGAAGCTTTCGCTTACTCTTGTTTGTACTCTGACAGTTTGAAGATGGGTTTTACCCTGAGGATCCATGGTATAGGCAAATTTAGTATCCGATGTGTTACTTTTATTCTTCTTCCTTTTCAGGATAATTGGCCTAGTAGCCAGGAAAAATAGAATGTATTTTGGCTTTCATTTTCAGACCATTCCTTTCTGGTCTTTTCTGACATTTTATAAGCAAGCTAGGCATGATCCATTAGAGAGGACACACTGCTGGCTGAGAAACTGCACTCATAAAGTAGCTTTCACCATCTTATTGTTGAACTGAGAGGCTATTTCAAGGACTTTACCTGGATCTATAGTGAGCCCATTAATGTTAATTAGAGAAAGGCTAAAGAATGTGTATGAAGAGTGTGTATCAGTCTAGACAGATACTGGAAGAACTTTGGCTGAAAGAAATCAGGCTTGAAATATAACACTTGCAAATACTGAAAGGTTTTGAAATCTCTGAGATAAAACTGATGTTGTGAAGTGCTGCACTTGGAAAAGAGGGATTAAATGAGCAATTGGAAAGTAAAACTATCACTGCTAGCATGAGAGCTCTGTAAGAGAAAAACAAATCACACTGCATTGTATTTCTACCTGATCATGAGGAAACAAAATGACAAGTTTTGTGGTACATTAAGAGGTCTTCTAGCTGTGGGTCACCAATGGGAATGAATTATTCTTTAGACAAAACTTTTGAGGCCTCAAATATAGAACCTCTATGTGCAGCTATAGACATATATCAAATAATTCTTTCATTAAACCTCTGTGCCAGTGATTTTTATTACCAACCCAGCCATTTTGATTTAGGAATTTTCTTTTGCTATGCACAAAACAATCACTGCAAATTATTCTATAAATTTAGAAGAGTCCAAAAAGAAAAACTTAGGAAGAAAGCAAAATGGGACGTCTGATTTGATTAGTCATGCATAAAGATACACATATACATATATAAATAAGTTTACTACATTATTTATTGTTGTGTTTTTTATGTTCACAGGGCTACAGCTACTCATAGGGGTCAAGTTATATTCAAGGATGCCTTAGCACAACAGCTGTGTGAACAGGGAGGTAAGATTCATCATAGTTCTAAAAATATCTGGCAAATGTGGTTTTCCATTGTACCTGCATGTGAATATTACTCTTCATGAAAGCTGTTCTGTAGAAAACCTCATATCAGGATCTTATTTACATTCTTGAAACAGTTTCTTTGGCTTCAAACTTCATGTTAGCTATCCAGGAATCCCACTTTTCCTCTCCGCTAAGTGTTGGGGAATATACAAAACTTGAAATAGCATTATGCACATGCCTGAAATCAGCCTGTAATAGCCAACATTTCTTTTCTGTCAGAACCACAAGCTGAGTTTTAGCCCTCACTGTATTAACTTTAAGCAATATGCCTGCAGCAAAAGCTTTGTTTACTATCCAGTTCACACATGTCCTTGTGAAAATTCTGCCTTCCCATTTTGTGAAAGTAGGCCATTGAATTTTTGCCCATCACACACAACATTTGATCATTTTTACAGCTAAACAAGATGTTGACTTAGACAAACTTTAAAAACCTAATTGTTTTCACAGCTTACCCTTTTGATGAGTAACCTAAAAAATAAATGTCCTGTTGTCATCTGTTGTCTACAAACAGTACTTTGCTTTAAACCTGCTTCATTAAAACAGTAGTAAGGAGAGAAGGTATCCATCTCCATCATTTTTCGAACAAGAGAGAAAGGAGTTTCCAGTTACATTAGCAAAATTCCAGTGATATTTCCATGTGAAAAGAAACAATGAAACATGGGCCAAGCAATTTAAAATAAAGATTTTTAAATTGGAAATGTGTTGTCATATTAACACAGAAGAAAAAAATCACATAAAACACATCTTTTGGGGGCATTGGAGCCATAAAAGTTTTTTTTTTTACCTATGAGTTCGTGAATATGTTTTTTGCAATAAAAAGCTGTTGAACATTATGTCAAGAGCATAAATTGAGTTATTCATATAAGGTATCAATAGTAGTTCTGTGATAATGAGGCAAAAGAATTTCAACTTTCAGTATTCAAGTTTTCACTTTTGTTATAGTTCAATGGAAATAGGAAGAGGGATTAAAAGAGGTGACAAAATGTCATCTGTCAAGCTAGGATGTTGGTTATACTTTGAAGGAATTAGAAATATGTAACACACATGCTGGAAATGAGAAGGGAGTGTTATGGTGATCTGGATGGAAGGTGATTGCGCCAGCCACGTTTTTGCTGTGGGGAAGGAAAAACATCTGGGAAATTCACAGGAGATAACTGTACACCCAAAATGTGGGTGTGAAAGAGTAGTGTTTCAGTGACTGGTGTACAGGGACCTGGAACAGAAGTGCTGGCAGGATTGCCATTTAGGATGTGCTGAAGAGGATGGGGAGGATATCTCGCACAGGCTGCTTACTGGATGGACATGAGACAAGAGTGGAAAAATGAATATGCAGAGTAATCAGCATAAAGTGACAAAAAACCTCATAAACAGATTAAATTCTCCAAGGCATAGATGCAGAGTGAGCACACCACAGCCAAAGACAGGGGTGGCCAGAACAGGTAAGGAAGGGAGAGGGAAGTAAGAGACATATTGATGGCAGCAACAAAGAGCTGGCAGTGACCAGGATGGTGAAAGCTATGCACAAGCAAGCTGAATGGGAATACATTCCCATTCAGTGTCAGAGCTGGCAGCATGGTCAAGGAGAATATGGGCAAAGCAGCAAGATTTCTCCCTGCTAGAAGAAATACCTTAGTAAGCAGAGACAAGTGGGTAGATATCTATCCATACAGACTTGACAGTCCTTCTTCAGACATGCTGTTCCCTGAGATTTTAGTAGGAGAGCTGACAAAAGAAACTTTTATTCTTCCACCCCTCTCTGCTTTACAGTTCTGCAGTTTTGGAGCATAACCTAAGCTCTGATCAACATTTTAGCAACACTTATGCTGGTTAGAACAGTAAGTCGTTATGTTACTGTGTGCTGTCCCTGAGTTCACCAGAACTCTGCAGAGCAAGGAGAAAATAGAATTTGGGTATTGGTTATATGCAGAGTATAAAGGATGCTGAGATGTCCCAGTGGCTGCTCAGCTGTGACAATCCCTTTGCTGCCTCCTCCACTGATAGCCACATATTGCACCAGCTCCCTGAATGGGCCTTCAGCTTCCCCACCTTGCCACAGTCTCCCACATCCTTATAACTTTTGTGTTTCCCATTATTTTCCCATCAATTCTCTTTGATTTATGCACAATCACTTCAAAGACTTCCTGGATTTATCATCCTCGAAATATGTGATGTCACTTCAGTACCTCTGCAAACATTAGATTTGCTTAGGCAGGGATCACCCAGAGGTGCTGTTCTGTGAGCCGTGGACAGTGTATGACAACTGTAGTAGTGATCAGATTTCCCTGCAAGACTGATGTGCAAGCTTCTCAGTCATTCTCTTGGTTCTTTTCCCACATTTTTATCCTCACCATGGCTTCTTTCTCCTTAGTTTCCTAGCTCAGACAGTTTCCTTGACTTGGATATTCACTGCATTGCCCTCTGCCCTTCCTCACATCCCTTCCAGCACCAGGCTCTCCTCTGCCTTTTTGTTCTTGTTTTTTCAGCACACAGTGTGCATTGCATTAGTCTCTAACCACTGCATACCATTATCATCCTTATACAATTAGAATTAATTTTCCTATTCAAAGAAAAGAGGTTTTCTTTGAAGTAGATCTTACTTCATTTATTCCATTTTCATCAACACCACTAATATAAACAAAGGATTCTTTCAGGAAGAATTAGTGAATTTATTTAGATGCAAATATCATATTAACATATATGCAAAACAGCAAGGTAAACTGACATAAATTAGGTTTTATAGTCTGTTTCTAGCCCTAAACATTACTATACTGAAATAGTGCACAGAATGATGTGACATATTAAGTAAAGAAAAATAAAACCACAGGGCAGCTTCACAGATTTATTATGGGACATCTTCTTAATAAGTATGCTCAATGGAGGTGATATCAGACTTCATAATGTCTAGTAAAGAAGATATACATGAAGATGTGAAAGTAGCAAGGAATCTCAAAAATCATGTTCACTGTGGCTGTCCATCCTCAGATGTACATTAATAAATCCTAATAGAGTTAATGGAATTTGTGCAGTGAAAGGAAAGTGGTTTTTTGTATTTTGAAGATAATTAGAGGATTATAAAGGGTAGTGTTAAGGGATGGCAATGCCATACGTATAATGTAAATGGAGTAAGAAATGATGCCATAGGGAAAGACCGCAAAGAAAGTAAAATAATTGCTTAAAAAGCTCTGTGTTCAGAATATAATGCATGTTTTAGGAAGCTAGGGAGATGTTTGAGAGCTGATGTAAGCTTTAAATTTTATTAGAATTATGTTGAAGAAAGGAGACATAAAAATTATCATAGAAAATGTTAATCCAGCACAAATAGGAAAAATACCCAAACAAACGTAAAAGAAGCTAGGAAATATGGATGTCTTATAAATACTTCTAAGGACAAATAAGGATCATAATGACAGATGACATTCTTGCCAGTAAAAATATATTTAATAAACCATATATTTAACTCACTGATGTAATAGTAAAATAAATGGAAAATAAGGTAAACTTAGTATTGTGCATGTTGATTCATATTTATTCCAGGTTCAAGTAAAACAAAAATCATACATTAATAAACAGTGGCATAATAAAAGTTAAGTTGACAAGACCTCAGACCTGGCTGCATTGCATAGTAGAACTCAGAAGAGTTTAGGTCTGCATGAAAATAAAAATGTTGCTGGGAGGAACAGCTTGTGGGGCACCATCCCACCTGCCTTTGCCACACCAAGTAGGGTGATATCAGTTAAGGAGGCCTTTTCCTTGGTACACTGTAATTTAGGCCAGTAGAACCATTCTTTGGAAAAAGGACCATACTGGGAGATTGGTGTGTAGCTAAGCTCCTACTGATTAGCAGAGAATCTCAGAATAGTAAAAACTAAGAGATGGAAAAGACTAAGGACACTGTTCCCTCTTAGTGCAATATCATTCCCTTCTGCATAATTCCCAGAATTTTATGCTATCTCATGCTCAATGCCATGAATTATAGGACTGGGTTTCCTTTCTTAAGAGACCCCTCTTCGGTCTGACAGGTGTCTCCATACTGAAAGCAAATCCTGAGAATTGGTCCAGACTCTCTTTTATTTGAGAATTTTTGACTGAATGTTAGTGCAAGACCTTTTAGGTGTGTTTTGTGTACCTTGTAAAACTTAGGAACACTCTGAAAAAGAACACAAAACAGATTTCAGGCTCTCAGGCTTGTATTTTACAAGGTCTCAGAGCAGTATTTTACAGAGCAGAGGACTGAAGCATAGAGCTGGTACGAAGTTCCTCACTTTATGTGTCATCAAGAATAACACAGTCCTGGGGCAACTCACTGACTCTCCCTAGGGGATGCTCAGCCTCTATCATTCAATAGCAACTTTGTTTACCAGTAGAAAGTATTGGAGGGAGTCTAAATAAAAGCATTAATTTCCTTTTTTATCTTCATCTGGCTGCTAATGACAAGAAGATTAGACTTCATAATCTGCAAAGCAGAGGATACCTCCCTCCACACCTCATTTGTCTTGGATCGATGAGCAACAGCTGATGGCCCCTGGCTGTAGAACTCTAAGCACAGTGTTTGTGTGGGAGCATGTGGGCATTTGTGTTACTGTAATTCACTTCCCTTTATATTAAAAAACCCACAAAGTTCAGGGTTCTGAGAAAAAAAGAAGGTATATTTCTTTGTGAGTTTTAAGAATATTTTCTTATGCTGCATTTTCTACCTGTCCCTATATACAGTCTCCACCACAGAGCTCTATGGAACATGGATGTCAGTAGTACAAATAGACTTTTCTGTGACGTGTTTATTTTATTTTGCCTTATGCTTGCTCTTTTTATCTGAATGGAGACTAGTGTTACTTAACAGTTAGCTATTACCATCTTTAATGATTTTGATTCTTATATTTTTATGACAACAAGACCACCACCAAATTGGTTTTTTCCTCCTCACATTCAAGTTTCTGGAAGATGACATTCCCTTCCCACTTCTTTCATATTTCCCTCCCTTCCAGTTTAACCAAAAAGAGGCATATATGAATTGACTTAACCTTTCAGTAGCCTTACCTCATCCACAGAAAAATTTAACTTTTTATTCCAAAAGCTGCCTTCATTCTCCCTCATTCCATTGACACAGAATCCCACAATGTCGCCATTGACTTTTGAATTCCCCATTAGCTTCCTCAAGAGTCTCACGCTTCTAGTCTGACTGTGGCCTTTCTCTCTCTGAATCACTTCGTGTTGCATATTTTCTTCTCTGCTTTTCTTTACCAAAGGGATTGCCTTGTCTTGCAAGGCGAGCACTCTACATTTCCTTACATTTTCTCGTATTCGCTCATGCCTCTTAGATTGTGACCTCAGTTGAGCTCTGCTCCGCTACAATTCATCTCTTGTAAAGCTCTGTATATACCCAGGGTGCTAGTTAAAAATCAAATAATAAATTCATTTACTGTACTTTTTAAAAAGGTGCAACATTCTCATTCAAGCTAAGATGCATTTTGGAGCCACACAAATACTGGTTCTAAATTTAAAACCATCCAACTATGTGGCTAAGAAAGTGAATAATGGTTTAAAATATGAACTGAGATGATCTTTCTTTTTCCCTTTCAGCCTGAAGTATTGTATAATTCCTTTTAAATTATAAATTTATATCTTTACACTCTAGAGCTACTCTGCACTGTATAATTTCTTTTAGCTTTGTCATATTGTACAAAAAACCTCCATTTGACATTAGCCACAGTGTATGGCTTATGGAAAAATCCATGTTATTTTAAAGTACATAGTTCTATAAATTGATTAGAAAGGCAGATCTGAAAATATTTTAAAACAGCTACGGTTAGTTTTGTGTTATGTTCTGAATTTCTATTATTTGTGGGTCTTAAATACAACACTTGAAGATCAACACATTGCTGTTTTGCAATGACATTAAAAATGTAATATAGAAATTATTTATATAGAGATTAAAGTCTATGTTTATCACTCATTAAATGATACCTTCACTGTCTTTTGTCATATTCATCTCAGGAATTAGAATTACAGTCAGAGTACCTGAGGCCAAAATACCTGGGCTTCTTAGATCCTGTAAAGGTTTAGGAAACGTAACCTCTCCCTGACATAAAGTCTGTTTTTGTAACAACAACATTTTTGTCTAACATTAAGTGTTTGCTTAGCTCCATCTCTAGCTTTTTTAATGATTGATCAGTAGCATAAGTATGCATCTGCACAATTTCCTTCCTTTCATCCTACTGGTAAGTAGTTTTGTTTTGCAGTGTACTATGCACGTAGTGGAAGAGTTGTTTCAGGAAAAAATCTCAGATCCCAATTCTGTATAGTTTAATCACATGAACAGCAAGTTTTATTAAATAATTGTGAAGTTGAAAGAATTTGCAAGTGTAAAGATGCCAAGTTTGTGCTATACCTGTGCCTTTTTGCTGAATGCTGAAATTTTGCATAATAACTTCAGAAAGTGTCATCAATGACTGTATGTATCCTTGGCCAGAGCCCTTTCCACTGGGCCTCTTTCAAAGAGCCACGCCAAACAACCTGGGATGAATGATAATGCAGTTCTTTGTTTTCATTTGGAGGTCTGAATTGCTCTCCTTGGAGCAGGTGGTCTCCTTCAGCTGAGTTACTTTCGAAGGCCAGTGAAATTTGCTTGGGCAGCTGATGAGTCTGCCCGTGATATGCCCTGACATGACTGTGCTCCTCGTAGGTGGCACTCAGCCACCCCCGTGTTCACAGCAGATCACCCCTCAGTACTGTTTTGGAACTACTGAGAAGGGGTTATGCAGAACATCAGAGACAAAGGTTGTATTTTAAGCCTAGCCTTTTACAACATCAGGAATATTACAAATCCCATGCCATAATGTGCTTCTTTTCCTGCAGGCAAAATCCAGAACAGTTTGTGTTGCTCAATCTGGGAAATAATTCAGTTAATCCAGTTCAGTCCATTTCTTCTGCACAAATAATTTTTAAAAGGTTTCTGGTGAAATTTACACATTCCCATGGAGAAAAACAACACCTGGGGCTGCAATGGACAAATGCAGTCTTTTCCACTGTAGGATTCACCAGTGTGATCCAGCACTATCCTGGAGGCAGTGCCAAGCTTAACATGCAATAGTTGTATTTTTCCAGATTTTGTATCATCATAAGGAGATGTCTTGGCCATTGCTAAAGTCATTATTGGCATTTCTGCTAGGGAAGACAAAGCAGTATGGGTGAATTTCTTGTATAAAAAAATGGAGTGAATTAGCCACAAAAAAAAAGAAAAAATATTTCAGATTTCTGAAACAACAACAGACTCTTAAGTAGGTCTTTTCTCTCAGCTGCGGTAAAGTTTTCAGTGGTGGTTTTCAGTGGTATATATGTACATATATATACGCACACACACACATATGCATACATGTGCATAAGGTTTGTAGAGATATGTATATATTTATCAGGTTAGTGGATGGTATAAAACGTCAGTCTTCTAATTCGTAAGTCAGTTAAGTCAAAGTTTTCTGTCTAAAGTAAATCCAGATTGCTTGCCATCATTTTCTGGTCTAGAGATACCTCAGCTGTTGACTGCTCAGTCTCTTCATCACCTACTTGCCATGAAATGTTGCAATTTCATTACAAAATGCCAGGCCTCCTTGCAAACCCAGTGTTTAAGGAGTAAGCAGGAAGAGAAAAACAAAATTCTTGAGATTTGTGTTGGACTTTCTTTTCAGATGACTATGTGTGAGAGCTCTACACAGATTGCTGCATTCATTTTCATGTTTATTTTTAATCTATTTTTAATTTGTCAGATGTTATGACAGGAATTGCAGTACTTCAGTATTTTATTGCAAATATGCTGAAGAAATCAGGAGTACTGATAAAATTTAGGTCAGTGCCCAAAGAAAAATCACAGAATCATCAAATGAATCCTGGCTTCAAAAATTCTCTTTTCTTGAGTGGTTTTATTTTACCAAAGTCCAAAATACAGCTGGAAATATAGATCCCTGTCTGAGGTACTGATAGACGAATAGGTAGCTGCTTCCCAGGATTTCGATCATATGCACCCCCTTGGCTTCCATGAAGGAGGTATAACTTACTTTGGATTTCAGGTCAAGCAAGGCTATGGATGTAGGAGCTGCCATGGAGTATCTAAAACACTGTGTAGCCAGTTTCTAGACTTCCCCATATATTTTTATGTCACTGTGCCCTTTCAGATCCATTTTGGTTCCATTTGTGTAATGCTACTCCAAGACTCCTCTTTCAAATTTTTGGTAGAAGATTACTCAATAAACTTGTGCCATTTCACACACGTGCCCCCCATGCAGTGTGTCTTTCACTTTGCTGAAAGAGAAGAAAGAAACATTTTGCTATTTCTTGGGAGGCAGAGACCTACTGGGGAATTGATCAGCATTGCCTGCAAAAACATGCTTTGATATAAGTGTTTGATACAGTGATTTGCAGAGTCAATCTGTTACTTGTTGCCCTAGGAATATTTTGATTATTTTTCCCAATAATTTGCCCAGTAAAATGTTCAGTGCAGTAGAAACAATCAAAGTGTGGCATTTTTTGCCGCTCCTAGACTGTTTCTCTTTTCCAGCCTAATTCCACTCTCTTTGTTAATCCTTGAACTACTGAATCTTAATCCAAATTATTTTTAATAATATCTCATAATTCTAGACTAGAAGTGATCTTTTTACCTTACTGTAAAATTAGTACTGACTTTCATTTATTTTGATGCTTATTTTAATCAAGAGAATAATTATTTTAGTTTTCCTATTATATTTTTGTAACTTTTGAGGTCTATCATGTTTTTCACAATTAAACTATTGGGATAGCTGACTTAAGAGAATATGTACTGTACAATTTGTTTTAAGCTGAATCAATTTTTAATGCTGCAGTTGAGCCCTGATCATAGAAGATACTCACACATTGTGTGTCTTTGTTTTCTGCAGCCCCAACGGAAGCTCCCTTACATCCTCACCTAGGTAGGTGATTTGTCATTCTTACGACTTAAACTCAGAATCACTGACTTTATTATCATAAAAAAACCTGTAAGGTCACATGAAACCAGGTCTGAGGAATTCAAATAAAAATGAGATTCATATAAAATGAATTGAGTTGTGTCTAATTCTGGTTGGTTGTTTCTTCATTGTGATTTTTATTGCTCTTTATTGCCTTTGAATCCTTGCAGTGTGAGTATATCATGCTGCATGGCTTTTGTTCCTAGTTATGTATTAGAGCATCTGTTTGCATAAGAACCAGGACGGGAGCACCTCTGCTATGAAAAACAGGCTGGAAGAGTTGTTCTGCCTGGGGAAGGGAAGGCTTCAGAGAGACATCAGAGCTTAAAGAGGTTACAAGAAAGCTGGAGAGGAATTTTTTACAAGGCCTGTATTTCCGGGGGAACAAGGGGAAATAAAGAGCTTTAAACTGAAAGAGAGCAGGTTTAGATTAACTATTAGGAAGAAAATCTTTACTGTAAGGGTAGTGAGACACTGGAATAGGTTGCCAGAGAAGCTGTGGATGTACCATCCCTGGAAGTGTTCAAGGCAAGCTTGGATATGATTTTGAACAGTCTGGTACAGTGGGAAGTGTCCCTGCCCATGCCAGAGGTGTTAGAATTAGATGATCCTTAAGGTCTCTTTCAACCCAAACCACTCTCTGATTCTATGACCCATAACCCTCAGTGTGGGACATCACCTCACACCAGAGCAGCGTTACTGTGAGGAAGATTTTGTGCCAGCGCACCTCCAAGGCGGACCCCGCAGCAAGGCACTGCTGCTGCTGCTCTCCATCCCTGCACCCATCAACCCTTGTGCTGCAATTTGATTAGTCCAGGACAGATTCTGGCATTCTTGCTTAGTTTGAATAGCAGGTGACAGTTACTTCATTCATTTACTGGATGTGTTTGTAGAGAAGGGTCTGTCTAATATAATCACAGGTGCAAAAGTTTTGGGATTTTAAGGGAGTTTATTGGTCATCATACATAAATGAGACAGTAAACCTAGGTGGAATATTGAAGTCCAAAGTTTGCAGAACAGTGGTGAGAAATATTTGCTTAACATAACTCATAGTTTATGTTGCTTAGATGAGTTGACCTTTACTGCCAGGTCTGCCAGGTCTGCTGATAGCAGCAGAGAAATTCCAATGAGCTCATGGATATTTGCTTATGAGTTGTCAGAATGAATCCCCTGACTGTAAGAGCTGTAGGACTCATTAGGACTTCTCATCCATTCTTGTGCCCATGTTTTCAAAATCTGGATTTGGAAGGATTTTTTTCTAAACATTCAGAAAACCAATAATTTGGAACAAAAGTTCTTAAAAGATTTAGTATGTACTTGGTGACTCCATCTTTCCATAGCCATCATACTTTCACGATGGGGGCATTCTTAATTTTTTGTGGTACTATGATCCATAGCAAGCAAAAAACCCTGTAACTAAGAAACCACAGATTTTATAACTAGCATAACCTAAACAACAGATTTTACAATGCATTACTTTAACTCTAGCTAAGGCAACATTTAGAAAGCATGGGATGATTGCACTGGATTTTTTTTTAATATATACTGCTTTCTTTTCTTTGCAGCTGAAATGCACAGTGACAGCATTATCCTACGAGATGACTTTGACTCTTACCATCAGCAAGAATTGAATCCTACCATGTGGTGAGTTTCAGACTTCTGCACTCCTTTATATACATTTGAGCAAATGAAAACATTATATTTACTGAATGAAGTGGAGTATAAACTTAAGTGTGGGTTTGCTTCATTAGGACCTAAATATTTTGGTTTATTAATTAATTTATTAATGAGTGACTGAGAAATTCTAAGCCCATTGAAGTGGGTGACAAATTCTTCTTGATTTCAAATTTTTAACTAATCTAAAATTAGAAGGACTAGAGCTGAGCTCAGTGAATATTTATGAATGAATATTTTGGTTTCCTGAAAACACAGCTTTTCATCACAAAAGGAGAATAATTTCAATAATTAAACTTTATTGTTTCAAATTTTTTTTAATTTTATGTCGCACATGTTTTTGGTGAAGATAACTATAGCAAAAATTTCTTCCAAACTGAAATGAAGTGTTTCCTAATGATTAAAAAAATCATAAGAAACACCCCCCCCCCCAAAAAAACCCAATGGGAATTAAATGCTTCTGTCTAATTTTCAGGTGATGAAAATGTTTAAGGTTGATTTTTTTTTTCCTTTTTTTGTGGAAGGCACACTTTTCCCAAACTTTTTATTGTGTAAGAAGGAAAACCCTTCCCTTCTAAGTTCTATGCAGCAACTCCCAATTGCCAGGATTTGGGGGTTTTGGGGATTCCTTAATAGGGTCATTCATATTATCACAGTCTATGTCTGAAACAGCCAGCACAAGATGTTATCATTCTTTAACTAGTAGGTGCTACAGAAGAATCTCAACATTCACATGCATGATAAGGCAAGTGCAACTTAGGACAGGTCAGGCAGCAGCTTTATGAACTGTGACCATAGTGAGAGAGCTCTCAGACTCCATTTCTCCCTCTACGTCCCCCATTCTCCGCCAAGTGATTGCAGAGACCTGATCCATGCACTCGTTCAGAAAACAAGGGAAGAGCTGAGGAAAAATAATCACTTCAATGTTTATAAAGTGAAATATAAAGTGAAATATAAAGTGAAATATAAAGTGAAATATAATTATAAAGTGAAATATAAAGTGAAATATAAATATAAAGTGAAAAATAAGTGTAATATGGACTCCTTAAGTTGCTGCCACAGTCCTAAGTTGTCCAACAGTAAATAACAGGACAGTATGGAGAGACCACTGTTGTTGGTGGAGCCTATAGGAGCGACCCCCCGGTGCTCCCTTAGCTCAGAAGAGGGCAGTTGGAAACAGTTGCAGACTATTAGCTTTTAGGCAAAAGGAGTGTTCTTTTAGCAAAGATAACTCTTAGACAGACCACTGAATCTCAAATATTAATAATTTTAGCACCACACTAATCACAGAGATAGAGGACCGTTTCATATGATGTATGTGTACGATGGAAGAGGAAGTTATACATCTCTCTTTGTACAAAACTGATTCTATTCTGTATAGCGAGTATATAGATACAGTATATAATATCCAGATAAACACATCTCTTGGTCTTAATATGAACTTTTGACGATCGTAGCCTCCTTTTTCTATATAAGATTGTTTCTGAGTTTTCTATTTCTTCCTATCCTATTTCATAAATATAACTAACTTTATTGTTTTAATTCATACAAGACACAAAAAAATTTTACTGGGTTAGTTTGTCTTGTTCAAATAAATCCTTGATGAGCATTTTAGCACTTAGTCACGTTTGTTAGTTATTACATTTGTTCTGTGACATTTGACCTAATTTTCCTTTTTATTAAGGACTGTCACAACTTTCCATCTGTGCAGGTCCTTCATAGTTTAACCATCTTATGTAAAAATGTTGTGGTTTACAGAATTCTATGGATATTTTTATTTTGTACATACTCATTTTAATATTTTTTAGTTTGTGCCTACAATTTTTGCTCCTTTTGTTGCCTTTGTATCAGCTCTTTAAATGTTTTTCTGGACTAGAGGCATTAGGACCTACAATACTATAACATAAAAACCACTCTTTCTTTATGGGTATGAACAGATCAAGGACTCTTAATGGGTTGCAGAATAGCTGCCAAGGTAGATAGCTTTAGCAGCAGTGTGTTAAATGGACTTGAGTGGAGAGAAACGAGAAGAGGCATTATTTCCCTGCAGATGCCTCATAACTCACAGAGGGCTTGTCTATTGGGAGCCTCCATAATTTATTTATCCATTGCTCTCAACTTTAAATTCATCCTTGCTTATAGAAGTCTCAACAGAGAAATTTCAGACTAGAAGAGCCCCCAGTCTTCTGCCTCTTTTGTCCCCAGGATTTGGATTTGGTCCCTCTGGAATAAACTTTGCCCACCTTGTTTGGTGAGTCAATGCAGAAAGGTGGGTACTGGGAGAGAGTCCCAAAACTCACCACAATCCTGAAACAAATTTTCCCATATTAGCAGAAAGCCAGCATTTTCAGCAATGCTAAACAGAAGTGGAGCACAAATAAAAGAAAACTGTAATGAGGTATCATGAGCTTTTCTGCACAAAGGATTTCTGCAGTAGCTCTGCTTCCAGTGAAGACCCGCTGACTGGCAGAAAGCTCATTCTCATTTGATTGTCTACTGGGAGTAAAATCAGGAATTATTAACAGTTGTTGCCATCCACCCTAAAATTGTGGTTTTTCCCCTGGCAGCTGCTAAAATCCCCTCTTTACCACAAACAATTGCAGTGAGTGCTGGAGCAGTGTTTCCAGCCCTGCTCGGTCGGGTCTGTGCGGAGCAGCTGCCTCATGTGCGCAGACACCCCAGCAGGGCCGTGCCACAGGGCCACTTACACTGAGCCGCTCTAATCGTTTCTGAAGCCCTTATTTGTGTACTGATGAAAAGAGAAGTGTTTGTGTTTTCCTACAGTCTTTTCTTCCCAAATCCTAAATAACACTGGCTTGGAAGTGATTAATATTTTACCACTCCTCCTGATTCCCCTTCTGGCATGTGCAGCTCTGGCAGAGATGTACTGTCCAAGTGCACCAGCTAAGCAGTTTATAGCCTCTCTGTGTGTCCAATTTTATGAGTCCCAGCAGAGCCTGTGTGTCACTCCATTGCTGAGAGAGGCCTCACATCAAATAACTATTTTTCACAGGGGCACTAGATGATTTTGAGAGTGACTGCCTGGTTTTTATGGAATTCTGCTCTTTCAAATGCATTAAAAGACACATCCTTCCCAGCAGCCATCTGTTTCTTTGGAGGCTCAGAAGCAGGGAAGGAGTGGGTATGAGTGTTTTTGGAGCTGCAGAAGGAAGAGAAGGGGAAGGCTGGGATAAGGCTCTTTGTAAAAGAAAAATCACAACACCACAATTCCTCACCTAAATCAAAATTTGGTGATTGAAAGAAAACAGGAGAAATTGCTAAAGTGGGAAAGGAACGGAATGGGAGCATGTCTCATCTTTCTCATTTTCTTGGGAAACCACCGACGATGAGGATTTTCTTGTGTGGTTTGTCCAACTAATGTTTATAATCTTTTCTTCCAGTGTCCAGTCATGTCAGAATATGGTCATTTCCGAAGTCCCCAACCCAGAGGCAGAAGCCTGCTTACTTAACAAAGATTTCCTCTTTTTTTGGGTTTTATTTGCCACCAACTTTACAAAGATTTCTAGTCTTGTGAAACAAATATGCTTCACACAATCATAAATGCCCAATTTATTATATATCTGACATGTACTAGCTGTGGAAGTTAAGGTAGGTAAGTGATTCCCCCACCGCTGTAAATGTAGCACCAATGTCCATGCTCAGCCGGTCACTGTTGACTTGTGGAACTAACTAGAAAGTAATGTTTAGTGCATTTTTCAACTAGAAGCCCAATAATACAGGTGATTAGGGTCCATGAAACTTTCTGAAAACTGACAGGACACTGTTAGATCAGAAAGCTCAGGAGCCATGGAAGTAACTGATTTCTTCAGTAGGGAAAGGGAATCTGCACCATGTACCACTTGGTAGGGAATGGCTGGATGAGTAGAGGTCCAATATATGCAGTGTGAAGAAGACTGTCTAGGTGACTGAGCACCTGTTCCTGTGACCATCTTGCCTCCATGTAACCTCATAAAACTGCAGTGGAGAGTATAAAAAAGATGCTATATAAGAACTAAACCAGGCCAAACAAGAACAAATGTAAAAAAAATTCTATTTAATTCAATGATAAATGATTTAATAACATGCATAAATTAGTAAAGAATAAATGTTGGCATTAATATATGTTTCTGTATAAAACAGTTTTAATAGTAGAACTGTAGAAAACAGGGGATTGAGTACATTTAAAAGGGAAAGAGCCTGTACGGAAGTGTATTGCTGGCTAAAATCTCCTTCCCAATCTCATGTCATATTTCATCTCAAAGCCAAGCAGCAGTCACTTACAGAAGGCACACTTGTCAAAGATGACATGAAGAAAAGCTGAGCATGTAAAATCAATCAATAAGAAACAGAGATTCTCTTGGTCATCACTTCTTCATGGCATATGAAAAATGTACAGGTACAGTGATATTTCCAGTGGCAAAGAGGTTGAGGAAAGCTTTGTGACAGGAGAGAGAGGTCCTAAAGTGGTTTCCAAATTGCATTAAAACTGTGGGATTAAACTTCAGAAAGATTTATGCTTAAAAATCTCTTGGCAGTTTGAGATGTTTATGGTTCAGACATCACAAAAGACATCAGTCAATATAATGTCCACATACTCAGGTATTGTAGAGGGAAAAGAAATGACAAACAGGGGTGGGGAAACAGCAGATGTTTCCCCTTCAGCAAAGTAAAGAACAATAGCAGAGAGAGGTGGGACTCTCTAAGCCAGAGATGAGAGCGATGGCAGGTCTGCAGAGAAGTCATCTCGATAAATGTGACACATGTCAGCAGTGGCAGCAAGGACCAGCTGTGAAGAGAAAGCTGAAGTGATTTTAATGTGCTAAGATTTTAGACCAGGCAGGTGAGAAAGATAATGTAGAAAGCTGCACCCAGACAGGGCAATTAATACTATCTTCTGTTTGTATAAATAGAAAAGAAATTAACCTTCCTGTCTGCACCAGGAGAGGAGCAAATTGGATCATTTCTAAACACATAGTACTATGACGATGATCTGAGGAACAGCAGATCAATTATCTTGCTCTTCATGCATTCCTGTCAAGCTAATGAGCAGTTTATTGTCAAAGGTAATGCATTTCAAAGAGAGCACAAAGGTTTGAATCAGGATTACTAACAGCCATTCAATTTTGTATGAGAGGAGTCATCCTAGAAAAGACAACCAATGATGAAACTGCTGTATTAGCAGGACAGTGTTTCTGGATTTCTGGACAATATTTCATAGACCACATTACAGAAGTAGAGCAGATGAACCACTTTTTATTCATTGAAATATGAGAGTAACAGAATTAAAATATCCCTTGGATTATGTAGCCTGGCCTTTCAGGAAGGACTAAGTGGTCCTTACAAAGTATTCAAGGCAAAGTTTTCCTGCCTTGTCGGTCTCTTTGCACAATATATCAGGAGTTTAGGTAGATGCTCCACTATAAAATTCAAAAATGTAGAGGCAGACAATGAAAATAATTTTTACAACAGCCAGAATCTTACAGAATTCCAGGAATTCTAGTTCCTGTCCCTCTGCTCTTCAGTTATCAGAACTTCAGGATCAAGTGACATTTAGATAGCAACAAAACATGTCCTCTGTGAACTCTGCTTCTGTGCTTTCTCTGGAAGTACCATTTTATTCACTCACTCTTCTTGCCTTTTATTGAGAAATAAAATTATTTGCTGACTGTGACTTCTATAAGTAAATATTAATTCACTGAAGTTGAATTAATTACTTTATTAGAATATTTTATTTTGCTGCTTAAATTCAAAATCCTAAATGCAATCAGTGTGAATTGCTGAATTACTTCAATGGCACATTCATGCAGGAAAAACAACTCAAACATTTTTTGTGGCTGAATTTTTTTCTGGAGTAAATGTTTCCCTGTAGGTTGGATGTTTAAGTTGAGCTTTGGATGCCCAAAGGCAATGTTGGTCATCACAGTTGCAGGCAGCTTGTTGGGGACCAGGAGTATATCCAATATTTTTTGAAAATGTGGTCTTCATGCCAGGATCTGATACCCTGTTCCTAGAAGGTGGGAACACAGACCTTTCCCTATATTTTGCAGTCAGGCTGCCCACAAAGTCCTTTGTATCAAATTAAGAAATATCAGGGGAGGTGTAATTACTTGTCTCTGCAGCACTTACAAGACTCTGATAATATTTCTTCATAGTTTTTTCCCTAGAAGGTGAGCAGAGTGGCAACTCTGTCACTAGGAATATGGGATATGACAAATACAAATAGAAGCAACAGCAAGTGCCATGTTACCCTGCAGCCTCAAGCCTGGCCTTTGGGAAATAACCCCGCAGCAGGAGAGGAGCTGATCCCAGCCCCTTGTCCTCCCTCAGCTGTTCTTTATGATAACTCCATGACGGTGGGTTTACATATGGTAAATCAAATGTTCACAAGGGTTTTGTGAGAAGAGTAACTTCAGGGTAAATTATACATGTAAGATTTCAACTTGGTTTCCCATGGTGAGATGTTTTGCATTCAATGAGCAGGGACATCCCTCTTTAGAGGAGGGGCAGTTTGCAGAGAGCAAGTACTAACTCATCAGAGCCTTTCACGAGAGGCAGCTCTAGTGGATCATTCTTACAGTTGCTCGACCTTTGTGTTCAGCACCATGATAACAAACAGTCCAATTTGAGCACCAAGATACTGCAGTCTGATTTTACGGTTTCCAAGCCCAACACAGTCTCAAACATCCAGTCTCTGGTTTCCATTCTGAACATGGTGTGCTCTCGCTGCAGGTCTGAGTGCAGTAACTGTGAGGTCGGGGAGCACTGTGGAGTGATAATGCACGGCAACGCTGCCACGTTCTGCGAGCCATACGGTCCCAGAGAACTGGTAAGTGAAGGTGGCCTCATCTGCTGGGGCTGGGGCTGGGGCTGCAGGCTATGAAGCCTGTCAGCTGCAGAGATGTTGGTGTGCTTTGAAAGTTCAGTTTTTAGCAGAGAGGCTCTTGAGCAAGGTGATAAGCCCTCAGAATGCACCCAGGCACCAGTGTTTTAAATGGTAGATGCTAACCAAAGGTTATTGCAATAGTTTGCAATAAACAGTCTCTTGATCCAGCATGTATCGAAGTCATTTAAAGTATCTCTGAAATACTGAAAAATCAAGGACATAGAACTGTGTTGGCAAACTGGCATTATTCTCTTTTTATATCCAATAATTAAATAGAGACAGGGTTCATTTTTCTTTTATTATTTTATTAGTCTTGTCCTGTTTTTTCTTGTCCCTATTGACAAATGTTAATTTGGTTGTAAAACATCACTTGTGAACAATGCATCCTACAGACTTAAATGCAGCCTGGAGCAAGCACCTGCCAGTCTCAGGGAGGTATATATAACAGATTGAGTCATGATGAATGGGACAGAATTAACTTTGTTGGGTAGTTTGGTCATAAAATTGCCGTAAGAAACAACATAGTACAATTTGCATTAACTTGGGGTCATCTGGGCGTGGAAAATGAATTGCAATACATACACCAATGCCCAAATGCTGATGCTGGGCATCTAGCTGCAATAATGTACATAAAAGGGGAGTTCTGGAAAGAACTGAAAAATTAAAAGGCCAGATCAAAGCCCATGTAATTCAAAATTAATTTTCATGTTTTCAACAGTCTTCTGAATGGAGGGAGAGGCTGATTAGAGCTATTTGAAGAGGAAACATGGAAGAGAGCCATAAAACAGAAGCGGTTTTGGCCAGGCATCTCCCCTTCATTTCAGACACTGACAATTCTTTTCCTAGGGTTAATTTTACATCCTTAACTGGGAATTACACAAATGCAATGTAGATATTGCTGATGCGGTGCATAAAAGTCATAAACATATATAAAACTAATCTAGAGATTTTACAGATAAAGGAGAATTTCCCTCACAGCCAGCTCCAGCCAGGGAATCCTGTCAGGGATGTTAAATGGCCTCTCTGCTACTTTGCATCCTGTTTGAATATTCTAGGCTTTGCTAACTGCCTTGAAAAGGCATGCATTCATTTATGTCCTGTGCAAAATGGAAGTCACGCCACTATTTTTTACATTCATTTTTAGTTGTAGTACTGAGCACAGGTACTACTTGGAAAAAATCTATTTGTGACATTTAACAAACCCGGGGTCCCAGATCTGAGGATTTTGAACTGTCATTCATTAGCTGTCTTCTCCCTGCTGATAAGCAATTTAGACTATCCTTAGTAATCAGGAATTGGCTTCAAAATCCAGTCTTGGACTGTGTTTCTCACATTGCTGTGTGGTAAAGTAGCACTATTGTGGCATCAGGAATATGGAAAAAAAATTGTTATGATACCATAGCAGTGTGATTATATAATCAGCTGAAAAATCGTCATGCTTACAAACCAGCCTAAAAATGAAAGTATCTTTAAATATTATGGCAGTGTTGCAGAATAATCAAATTCTTCGGCAGGAACGTGCCAATGGCTTAACATTATGGATGAGCACAAGACAGCATTCAGGCCAGAGGTGTGATCTAGTTTAATTTTTGAGTATGGACATACATGTAAATGCCTATTGTTTTAGAACCAACCTGTTTCTCATTTGTAGTTGTTTTGCCAATTTCACAACATATCTCTTTCTGTCACAAATTTTAAAACCTGTTTCATTTCTCCATGATTTTCAGTACTCCTATTCTATCCCTGCTTGAAATGGATTATGAAATCTCTGTTCCTGCTAGTGGTTCCCAATACAAGAATTACTGCTTTAAAATACTTTGTCAAGAAGAGTTGAATTTGCAAAATACATTATATCAACAGTTCTAAAAGCTTCTGGTTTGCTACCTTGACCTCCTCCTTTTCTTCTGATTTCCAATAGCCACCTGTTACTGCAGGCAGAGGGTTTTTAACACCAACTGCCTCTGTCCGTTGGTGAGAATTTACAGCTGGCAAAATCCTGGAAAGGTGTACAGCATTACAGATGCTGCAAGCAAAGGAAAATATCTGCTAAAGGCCCCCTACCATGCTGTCTGCAGTGTCTGAACTAAGCAGTCCTATGCAGAATTTTGCAAAAAGTTTTTAGTAAGTCTAATGCTTTTTCCCAAAGCATTGCTGAAATTATTTTCAACACAGTCTAAATCTACATGAATGCCTCTTCTGTGATAACTGATATGTTTAATTTCTTGGTTATATGAGCTACTGAATCTCAATAAAGGTTTTGTTTCCAAATTATAACTTGCACAACATAATTAATTGAATGAAAACTAATGTAATAGGTGCTCTTACCTCAAATCAGAAAAAAATTTATTATTTGGCATGATAAGTGTGATACCTAATACTGAATCGATCCTGACAGAATAACTTAAATGGGAATGTGACTGTATTTTTAAGGGGTTATGTAAATGCAGCTTCCCTCTTCTTGTTTAAAAACTAAAATTACCTCTTAGGAGATGCAGTCTTTTTATCAGCTAATCTTCAACGCATTTCGGTGAAGATCCCATTCCTTAATATTTATAAGAAATTTTTTTGTCTATGCAATATATATGTAGAAAAGAAACAAAACACACCAAAACTTCATGCCAACTCATGCAGCTCTCCATCCATTATTTTCAAAGGTATAATTTAATGAATACCTCAACTAGATGTGCACTGGCACTGGAAGAAATCCAGTCCCTTTTGCTCTTCTGCATCACCACCATAGCATGTCTTGCTTGTTAACTAGAAGTATTGTTAAATCCAGCTTCCAAAATAGATTGAAAAGAATTAAGTGTCCTTCACAACACACTAGGGCTTTTTATTTTATAGCGTTTTTAGGAGAACCATTCTAATTTGAACTACTGAAATATGGAGGTATTCAAAGAAGGGAGAAAGAGAGGCCTCAAAGAAGGGTGGTGTGCTGAGTACAGGGTGAGCTGCTGGTGTTTTCTGTCCATTTCTAGGTCTTGGCTGGATGTCAGCAGTGGGTAGATGCTGCTACAGTATTTCACTGTATATACCATATAGTATCACCAAGGGGTTTTTTTGCTTTGGTGTGTAAGATTTAAGTTCTGCTGTTTCCTCCTAATATTTCATTATTTTAGGTTTACTTAATGTTTTTTTTATTCATTTATTCAATATTCAATTATTCTTTATTTATGATCATCTTTAGTCCTTGTTCTGTGCTGGGAAAAGTGAGAACCATTCCATTTATACAGATTTACACTAAGCTGACCATAAACCACAGAGTTCATTTTTTCAATCTTCTAAACAGTGATCAAACGCTGATGTTGCACATAAATGTGGGGTTTTTTGTAGACATTTGTATGGTGGAAAAAAATTCTGGCTTTGACATATGATGAGATTTCAATAATCAAAATGACATAACAGAAGTGTCCATGATCACTCAACCTGAAAGGGCTGGTGATTAACAGTCCTATGCTCTGGAGATGTAGGTGTCTAGAGATTTTCCATGCTTTCAAAGAAAAACAAGCAATGAATGTATTCTTTTGCTGATCTAACAAAACTATTTGCTTCTCTTCCCGTAGACCACCACCGGCCTGAACACAACTACGGCATCCATCCTTCAATTTTCCCTTGGTAAGTTTAGATTACTCTTTCACCTGAGAAAGTGCAAAAAGTCATTTCTGCAAAGGAAAATGACCCTAAAGTTTAGGGTTACCTTTCTGGTTGATGTTACACTCAACATGGGGGATTAAAACAATCTTTTAAAAACTGCAGTGTATTTATTCATCTCCTGATATGGAGATAGTCTTTTAAATCTTGGAAATGATGAATGCCAGTGGATACTCTGATGAGCCATGTTTGAGTTTTGGGTTTTTTCCCCTATTTTATAACCTGGTGTTTAACACAATAATTTCCTGCTCTTTCTCTGAAGTGTGATTATTGTTTCTAAAAAAAAAAAGAAGGGTTTGAACATTAACCCCCCTGATATATTCCAAGTTACACCTAGGTAATGCTGTTTTTAACACATTTGTACAAAGAGAATAGCTAGGGTAGATGAAGACTAAATGCTGTTAAGTCCATATTATCAACAGCATGGTTTTATGCTGTATTACTTAGAACACTGTGAGTTATTGCACATTTGACTGTGCAGTTGTGGCTGTAAATTATGGTAGAGGCTGTGGCTTGGGCTGAGGGCAAATTTGGAACACACCTAATTTGTTAACTCACATCTCAGTGTTCAAAACATGAAGGAAAAATGTTCTTTTGATAGGAATGGTTCAATAAAAAAATCAAGCGGAAAATGTAGCCTGCTTCCTCTGTGGACCCCTGGACATGTGTTTCCAAATCATATTCCTATTTTTAAAAAAGTAATTCTCCAAAAGTATCTCAGGAGATGTATGATTAAACTCTGGAAATCTCAGTTGAAAATAAAAACAATCATGTAGCTTGGCAAACAGCTTGGTTTTTTTAATGGATTGGAAATCAAAATCCTAGAAGGCTCAGAAGTACATCATTTAAGTTTGCTGTTTACCTGAGGTTGTTCATTGGGGTATTTGAAGTCATCAGTACGTGCAACTGACTGCAGTGTTAATACATCTAAGGACTGGGATCTATCCTTTTATTTTGAATTACTGGTTTTAAAAAGCTGGAAAAAATTATCCAATCCTTAACTGAATTATTGCATAAATATTGGGTGCCTCAGATGAAAACCAGCCTATTGCCGCCCTGCAGTTTCACTCAGAGAGTGGAAGGGTAGCAGCTTACATGATCCACTAGGATGTGTTGTGCACTGGCAGAAACACAAGGAGATGTGACTTCTGTAAAGCTGCAAGTTTGCAATGATGGAGGACTTTCACTTTTCATGAAAATTGACAGATATCTTCTTTGGATTATTTTTGCAGTGACCCAGGGTGGTTAACAGCATGATAAGGTAATGGGTTGGTGGATGTTTGCTGTCACAGCCCAGTGCCTGGTGTCTGCTGCAGGTGAACTGCAGAAGGGTGCAGGCTCCCAGAAGTTTCAAAATGAGACTTTATATTTCACTAGGAGCATTTGTGCCTATCAGATGGGAAAGATGGGTAAGAAAAGGCTGAGCAGGAAATACTCTACATGACAGGATTGTCATGAATGTATCTTAAGAATACATGAACCTGTACCAGTAGGAACCAGTAAAATCCTCAGTATGATGGAGCAGGAGGGGTGTGAATGCACATCCAAGTAAATCAGATTTCAGCCTCCAGTTGAAAATGTATCATATTTCCCCATGTGCCTGTGTTGAGTCTAAAATACAATGCAGATTGGTTTTGTAACTGATAGAAGCCAGCGTGAGCGAGGGGACTGCTGCTGAGCTCAGCACTACTTGGCTTTAGAATCCAGTTTCCAGCTTATTCCCAAATGTCCGATTTAATCATAACCCTTTTTAGGTATTGATCCAAGGGAATTGCCTTTTTTAAAAAAATGTTTACCACTTTCTATCAACCATGGAATAGCTTAAGCTGCAGCTTTTTGAGGGTACCTTTATGTTAAATTTGTCACATAGCTTTGGCCTCATTAAAGAGCACACCCTTTAATTTCCCTTGCCACTAATTATCAGATGGAATTTGGTATTTGTGGGTATATAGGCAGTAGAGAACTAGAAAATGAAGGTAAGAAAGAAAAGAGTCTGGTTCGACCATAAATTCCAGATCCATTTAAGCTCTGTGGTCAGGAAGGGTAACGGACTTGTGAATTTTTCATTAGTTGATATTCTGTGTGGTTTCCTTCATGTATCACATATTTGGTAGCTTTGCTCTTTAAAGGCCAAGGCAGTTGAAAAGGTGCACTTAAGAAGAAGGCTTAATTAGGATGAAAATGTAATTAGTAAGGCATTTTCAGCACACAGGACAACATTAATGTGCAATATCTTTTCTGAATGAGAGGAACTCGTCTGTCATGCAGCATCCACTCAGAGCTGGTCCAGGGCTGGGGTGATACTTACATTCATGCACTCTGTGCCCAAGTGTGCAGAAAATTTTGATTACTTCAAATGTCTTTATCATCCATCACTACACTTCTCCAAGACCTAACACTGACATGTCTAGCAGTTTCCTTAATGTTCAGTGGGATTGTTAATTGAGATATTTAAAGCAATGCCTTTGGGCTCTCTCAGGACAAAACATCTGATTCAACAGCTTGGGAATTGCAGGATATTGCACAAAACCTTCTGGACTCAGCTGCCATACAACTTTAGTCTGATTCATTAGCTGAAATAGTCTCTATTTCTCACTCCAAATCTGAGCCTTTTCCCCTCAGCTGCACCTCTGGGCTTCCCCAGGGTTGAACATGATCTGTCATTCACATGGGCCACTGTGGTGGAAGGTGACTCATAGTACTGAGAGATTAGCAACTGAGCCAAAAACAGGAAGAAAGAGACATAAAATCCCATGGGGAGAAGAGGAAAGGCTTTGAGGAAGCAATGCCAAGGTGTGAGGTGTGCAAGTTGTTGTGCTTATGTTTGTTCCTTGGGCGTTCTCCTCAGCATGTGCTCTGGAGGCAGTGGTGTGTGTGGGCTGTGCAGGCTCTGTGTAGGCAGCTGAGCACTGGGGAGGTGCTTCCCATCCCTCCTTCCTCTGCAGGGCCTCTGCTGGAGCTGAAGATGCTGTGATGAGCATCAGCAGTCAGCCTGGCCTCCAGGGCAGGTGCTCCTTGGAGCCATGTGTGTCACGACATGAAAAGTGTTAATAGATAATATTGCCTTGAAACGCTTTGTTCCATAGCTCACTCCTCGTGTCTTAATATTACTAGATCATTTCTGGCTGTTTAACAGTATTTGAAAATAAGAATAACTTGATGAGGGAACCTCCCACTTTCCAGCTTTCTTATGAAAATTCTTTCACATTCCTCTGAAAATAGGACGACTTTGTCAGTATCGTATAATGGATAAATACATAATGTTTGTAAAGCACAATCCTACTTTAAAATTGCTTTTCCTTCAACTTTCATGCCATCGTCACAAAGATCCTATGTCATTACTAGAGTAAATAAGCAATTCTTCTTCCCCCCCAAATTTTCTAAAAAAATCTAACCTCCCTACTATTTTACATTAAACCAAAATTGGTTTATGGGGGAAGGGGGTTTTTTAATCTTCTGAGAAGGTTACCCCTTCAAATATTACAAACATTTGGCACTTCTGCTCTGTTTCTTGAGGGTCAAACCATTAGTCTTGCAAACAAAGAAACAGGTTCAAAAGTGTTTTTTCATTTATTTGGAGATAAAGCTCGTACTTGGACTCTCCCTTCCAAAATATTATTATAATGAACTTTTGCAAAAGTTGGGTTCCCTAATCTACCAGGTTTTACTTTGTGTCAACCATTAATCCTTATTTTCAGTCCCCTTCAAAACTACCTTCGTATGGCAAATATGTGACTTGCAGTATTTAAGAGTTGTTTGTAATCATAAACCATCTTTCCCTAATTGATTTTTAGCTGAGTTATGGTCATTTCATGTGTGTAATATTGGTCTATATGCTCATCTTGATGAATGAAACGTCTTACAAGAATCTCAAGATGCAAAATTACTTTTCCTGCAATAAAAAAAATAATAAAGCCTATCCCTAAACTTCTGGTGAACCCTGAGAATACCACTGAGCTGGCAAGGAAGTGGCTGCTCTCTGAGAGCATTGTTTGCTGTTAACATGAAAGGCTTGAAGACTCATGAGCAAAGGTGATCTTCAGTGCCTGAAGGCTATCAGGTCTTGACACTGGAAATTCCTTAGGCATCTTTGCTGCATGGATCATATGCTTAGTGCCTTAGCTATTGCTAAAGAAAAGACTTGACAATAATCAAATTTAGTACATCAACCTTCAGTTAAAACAGTTTTCAGTGAGGTTTTAGTAGCAGGCTTTAATCTGTGAGAGTGCTTTGTGATTTTGCCAGATTGACTCTGTCCTCTCGGGAAAATCCCAGTAGATATTATCCAAAAGATGGGTCACTCATGTTGTGATTTGCTCACTGGTCTGGAACCACAAGCATTTGGACCTTACTTGTAGATAAGAATGGCCCTTTTCTCCTGCTGCTTCTGTGGTAGAATAGAATAGAATAGAATAGAACCATTTCAGTTGGAAGGGACCTACAATGCTCATCCACCCAACTATTTCAGGGCTGACCAAGAGCTACAGTTTGTTGTTAGCTTCTTTAACATCATCCAGTCACTTCTCTGCCATCTATTGCTATTGCACCTTCCACTGTTCCAAATTATTTTCTCTAAACCTCTATCCGATGAACAAGTTAATTGTTGATTACAGCATTTGACTAGGGTTCCATACAGGGTTCCACATATATTAAATTAATCTCTTACAATCCCTAACAATACCTGCCAGCAGTTTATCAATCTCCCTTAATGTCTTTTTAATGGAACCCTATTGCAAGGAAAAATGTGTGTATCTGTTGGATTTAATATGGTTAAAATATTATTAAGATATATTAATACTAGTATTCAACAATTCAGGACTTTTTGGTAATTCAGGGTGCAGAGATGTTGCTAGGGTGATCTTCATTCTGTAGTACCCACTTTGTCCCCATTTTCCACCTTCCTCAAAAGGAAATAAAATGCCAATCTTTCTGCTTTTACATGCATAAATATTTCATTGACAATCTTACAGTATAATCACTTAAACCAGTAAAAAAATGTAATAATTTCTCTAATCTTGTTCAACACACTTGCCACTCTTGCAGCTATATTTTCTGGTTGAGTAATCACCCCTGCCTTCTCTTCAAATTTCCTGAGCTTTGAAAAGCCATCAGACCATCAGCTGTACTTAACTGCCAAGTAATTGTATTACCTGTGAGGACTTCACATTCATACAGTCATGTTTTTAATAGGTGAGGTGTTTGTGCAATGGACATACCAAGGACTTCCATGTGGCTTAGTTTATTTATAGTCTGGTTTTGATGCTGCTGCTATCACAGTCCTCTGTGACTGTCATTCAGGAAACTATTTAAAATATGCTATTGATTGCTTTAAATTAGCATATGAGTAAGGGTCATGGTTTTGGACGCAGGTCTTTGATATGATTCCAAAAGGATTTTCATGTCATGTCCTGCCTCATCCTAAGACATCAGGTTAGTGAATCATTAACCAGCAGGCTTTATTTCTCTTTCTGAACTACCAAGGTCACTAGGATTTATGGGAGAGGTGTTTTACTCAGAAAAATCCGTGGCCTAATGGTCTTGGTGATGGTTGTCGAAAACAAAGCACAGATAGTGTTCATCACCTTTACAAACTAAAATCTAATTTTTTTCAGGCTTATTTATTCAGGTCATTATTTGTAGTGGCAATTTGCCTTTGTTACCAGTGTAGTCATACAGAATTAGATTATAAAATTTATTTGATTGTGTAGATAACGGAAATACTGTTTTGCCTTAATGCATGCTCAATCTACAGATTATTATTATTATTATTACTACTACTATTACTATTATATCATCAGCATCATCATTAGAATTGTTGAATGTGCCCTTTGGATTAGTCCTTACCTGACAGGATTCTGTGCTTCAGAACTCACATTTACTTCTCTATTAAGCTCAACAAATAGAAGATCGTGATGAACAAAAAATAATCTTACAAAAATAAATAGTGCAGCTGCTTCACTGAGCTCCGTGTATTTCTGTGGAGGAAACAGCAGTCTCTCACTGCTAGGGCTGTCCCCTAGAGCAGCATCTGGAGGGCTCTGCAGAGATGTGCATGGGATGATGATTCCTTCTCCTTCCCAACAGAGAGATACCGATTCCACTTTGGCTCAGCCACGTGAACAACAATGACTGCATTTGGCCCCGTGTAACAGTCTGAAGACATTTATTGTTTATGTTCTTACCATGTTTTAATCCCATTCTGGTGGTAGCTGTTATATTGACAGTAGTGTTTTTATGCAGTTTATCCTCTGTTTGGACTCAGACCACTCGATAGAACAGATCCAAACATGTTTTGCTAAATAGGTCTTAGCTTTGGCTGAAAGGAATCACTGCTGATCACTTTCTCTTAATTTCCGGTTTTGTTTAGTCAGTTTTACAATTAGCATAAGCTATTGGATGACTGACAAATGCTGTAATAGCATTTTGTGAGATGACCTCAGCAGAACAGGGTAGAGATGAGAAATTTCCTTCGAATTTGCTACCAAAATCCACTCACATGTCTCTAGAGAAATACCAAAGTGAAAAATAAAGCCCTTCTGAATTTAGCATGGAGGAGCACTTGATCTTTTAAATTCATCCCTATCTTGTTAGCGGAACACAAAACAACCTCATGGAGGAAGCTGTGGTGCCAAATGTTTTGGGCATATTGAGCCCCACCTCCTTTGCTTTAGTTACCTGCATAGATGATTTCCTTCAGTCACAAAAATTTCTCTTTCTCCAGCGCCTTCAGGAAGCACCAGGTTTCCATGGCACACCCATACAGTCGTGTTGATAGTGGTACCAACAGGGAAGGGCAGTTCTGGTGGCCACAGATTCATTGTTACTAGAGTTAGATTCTGTCCCTTCTAAGCAACAAGAGCACAGCATTAAAAATATTTGAACCCTCAGGCTGTTTTGTCCTAATTTCTTTCTTATACATTTGGGAAGAGCTTGAGAATTTAATATAGCTCAATACCAAAACTGGTGTCATTCACCAGTCTGCATTTCTTTTGCTTGCTTCATTTCCCATTTTCCCCCAATAAAACAAAGTAACATTTTTTTGATTGGCTACCCAAATTGCCATTTGCTATTGTCTGACATGAAACCTACTAGTTTCCGTTTTCTGGTGGAAAAGCCCTTTGTGCTGATGCATAGGTTATGCATTACATCTAATGTGAAAGAATAAAATAGATAAGTAATATCATCAAGCACTCTTCACATAGCATGTGGAAATGTTAGGTGGTGTTTATTGATTTTGCTGAGTTTTACAAGAGAGGCTGGCTAGGTAATACCTAGACTGAAACAAGGGTTTAAAGTTGATGCTGTATTTGAAAGACATTTTAATGGCCTTGGGGCAAAATGATTTGTGTTGTTTTGGCTAGCCCAAGGTTACAATGAAATATTGTCTTTATTACTTCTGTACCAGGGCCTCTCAGCCACTGCTGGGAATTAAAATGTGAGCGTTAAAGATTTACTACATGGAGAAAAGCAGAAAAGATAAAGAGCCTCAGAATTCAGATCCAGGGCAGGTGGCTGTGCCAGCACCTCACAGTCAAATGTGGGCCATTATGGAATTGGTCATTGCAAATAATAAATGCTAGATTACAGACAGACTCATCTTAATCCTGCTCATATCATTGTATGAGGATAACAATTTTGTATTATTAAAAAGGTCCATTTTTGAATTAAACAACAAAGCATCTATAGTTCCTGGGGGTGGGGGGGGTGGGGGGGAGACTGAGAAGCCCACAGCTCAGCAAAACAGCCCTGGATCCTTCTCCAGTGGGTGAGGGATTGAAAAGTAAAAGCAGATAAAAATAGAAAAGCCCATAAGGAATTGCAGAAACCAATTTTTACCAAACTAATTATTATCTACCTGCATATACATTTAAAGGCAGGCAATCACATGGTTTCAGAAAAGAGAGACACCTCAGATCAGAATTGGCTTGAGAAAAATTATTTCCCAGATCTTCTTGGTGCCAGGGAATTTCACTAAAGCAGCCAAGGAAAGGAGTTTCATATATGTATATTCAAGATGTCTCCTTTTACACAGCAGTTCATGGGACCATTGTGTGTTTTCTACTGCCTCTCTAGAGTGGACTGGCTGTAGAGATCTAAATAAAACTTCCTGTATTTTAATGCAGGATTTTAATATCCTTACCAGCACCTTATGGTGCTCATTCTCTTAATTAGAGACCTTCGCAGCTGACCCAGGCTGCTAAATACAGTTGCACAAGGCATCTATTTACTGATATGTGTTAGTGTACTACTGAACTACTTTCAGATGATATCATTTAAATTTTGCCCAGCTTCATTGAAAGGTCACCCTCTCCCTTAGAGGATTTCCACATAATCTGACATTAACTATTTAATGACAATTATGTTGAAGTGTACAATGTGGGTGCACCAGTAGAAAATCCTTCCTGAAAACAGGGGTTACTATTTTGTCAGACATCCAATACTTACAGTTTTAAGTATTTTGGGAGCATTAATGATACTATTGTTCCTGTAGATACAATTCCTGGGTGTCGATTTCATCCAGGTCTAAGCGAGTTTACTCACTTTGCCTTCAGCAAGATGTTATGTTATATGATGTTACTGCACTTAAGAATATGGTTAAATTTAGCATCATCTAATTATTTATTTGGCAACATACTTATTACCCAAGCACATACCTGCTGGCTGTATCTCAGAAAGAGACACTATAAATAGCTGAACAGCTTTACATCAGAATAAATTGGAAACTGGAATGAGGGAAATACAGCTTTCTGCTTGGCTTGTTTTTCTTTCCTTAACTTTCTCAGCACAAAAAGCAATATGAATTGTGATCTGATCTTGTTCATTAGAAGAGAACAAATTTGTGTGAGCGCAGGAAGCACATCAGATCTCTGAATATAAATAGACTAAGAGGAAGTTGAACTAGATAAGTATTTCCTCAGACTTCTCATCTAAAGGAAATTAGCTGCATGAATTCATAAAAAGTACATTTGCTGTAATTGGGAATCCTGGCAGGAGGTGGATGGGAAGGGACCCACGGGTGATCACCTGCTCCATGCTCCCACCAGGATCACACCCTGGGCAAGGACATCTTGCTCAGGGCCCCATCCTCCTAGGGCTTAGCCTCAGATTAACTTTTAGGATTTCATTTATTAAGTTCTTCTGATTTGTTTTTATCAAATGTATTTACTAATTATTCTTCTCCTCATCTTTTACAGTTTTACAGCGGAGGCTTTTAGCCTGCTCATCAACCCTTTAATTTTATTTAGATGTAAATAACTACCCAGCATTTCCAAAACGAAACAACAGCCTAAATCTGCCAGTGGAACAAAAGTTAGCTGCTTAGAAACCTGCAGAAAATAAATGGTTGAGATTTTGCGTTACAAAATTTGTAATTCTTGCTAATGCTAAAGTAGATCTGACTTTTATGAAAGGCAAACACCACTGGCATTTTTCCCCTAGTGTCAGGTATTTATTTCAGATTGTTTATCAGAACACATACAAGAGGACAGACAGTCAAAATCCTTTTCCCACAAGGGAAAGAAAAGCAGGCAGCAATAAAAGTATTTGTTTCCATGAACAGATAGACTATGATTACAAAATAGAATGCAGTTCTTATAGTTTTCAATTTGAATATTTTTTACACTCAAAATATCTCTTTGTACTCTGAATTCATTCTATAAACAGGGAAAAGCTGTTAAAAAAACAGGCTAGAGATCTAAAAGTCATAATTAAAAATCGCATTTGTAACTAAATTCAAAGTTGTGACTTCAAAGAAAAATCAAAATGCTTTTGGTGACCTTCTCTTGAGGAAGTTTCAGAGGCAGAATGGAATGAACATTGCATTGCATATTTTTGTACCAGTGCTTCTGTTATATCCAGCACTAAATATTCTATATTTTAAGATGTTTAAAATAATCTCATTCTTGATCAAAAGCCAATATAAACATACTCCTAAAAAAGAAAAAATCAGAATCCATGGAGCATTCATTATACCAAACAGTATGGTTCATTACTTTGGAAAAAACTATTAGCACGCCAGCCAGATTTGACCACAAGTAATTTATACTATCCAGTTTGGCTTAATTCAAGCGATATCAGCAAATTATAATCCTTAGCAAACACTAATCATTATTCATCCCATTAACAAAATTAACAAAAGTAATCTTCTAGTGTTAGATAAAAGGGATTCTTCCCAGCACCCTTTTGTTTTTCAGACTGCATTCAGGACGCAATTTAAACCCTTTTGCACAGTTTTTGTGTGAATCTTTCCTGTGCAGTCCCCCATTAGACTCATTCTCCTTAAAGCCAGCATTAGATATCTCATCTGCTTATCCACGGAAGCACTCGCAGGAACTATCAAGAGGTTGTCAAGAGGCGGAGGATGTCACACTCTATAAGGAGCAAAATATTGCTTCCCTTGCAGATGGCACCCAGTTTTATCTCAGCAAAACACCAGCTTCTAATCAATGTTGTTAAGAAATCTTAGAGACCAACAGCTGTATGACTTGGGTTTCTGTAAACCTGACACAGTTGGAGGCAAAGCTGTAGTGAGAATTAATTTTGCCTGCCGTTGTCACCCTGGATACAAATAACTGAATACCTGGATACAAACAGCTGATATGTGGTGCCTTCATAACATCTCTCCTGAAATACTATGCTCTTAGTACTGCTACCTACATGACATTTAAAAAATAAGGTAGGTAAAGTATTCACCAGTACTTTAGATGGCCTTGGAGGAAACCAAAATCAGTTTAACTAGACCTAAAATTAAAAAAGACAAAAAACATGACTGTTTCAGTTGGATATGCTGACAGTGGTCAGTGCTAGTCAGGTCCTGGCTATTGGTTACCAGTCCTGTGAAACAAGCAGCAAAGCAATTGAGAAACATACTTTTGTTTCACTTTTCTATTCTTTCCTGTTCAGCTAAGCAGAATTAACAAAACAGCTGTCAGGAGATGTTTAGCAGTCCCATACTCTGCCAGTCAAAACTCTCTTCTATAAGCATCAGTGCCTGGACTCAACTTTGAGAAATTGTATTTTATTGAAATTTGGATTGGGAAAAAATTCAAACATGTAAAGCACCAGCCAAATAAATTAGTGTTTCAGAATATTCAGTATGTGAAAATGGCTGGGTTTTAGAACTGAAGCTGCTCATAATTTTTGGTAACAGTCAAAATTGCTGTCTGAGCTTCAAATGTATCATTTAAAATTAAATTCATGAAGGTTATCTCTACTCTAGCTTTTCTCTGAAAGTTTTGGAAGTCTATAAACATCAGATGAAAGTCTATCAAAAGGAGTAAAATAACTCCAAAGGAAAAAAGTAGTTTGTTCCTAAAACACAAGGACAAGCTTGCCTTATATATATGTAAAGAAAAAATCTGGCTCTTCTTGATCAGAGGATGGTTTGGAGTGTCCCCTGCTCCCAATAGATAATTACACATGGAAGTTCTTAATACTGAAAGCATAATCCTAACTCTTAGTCAGGTTTATCTAGCAATAACGTTACCAAGGTATCAAGTTTGCTGTGGCATACTTAAGAAATAAACAGCATTTTTTCTCTAATGCAGTAGCTTACTAACACAGACTTGTTTACAGTAATCATTGTGCAGGTTTTGCAAGCCATTTTCAGGGTTAATTCAAATCCCGGGCTTTCCTGATTGAAAGCAAACCAAATCTAATCTCATTCAAAAGGTTTTATGTACAACTTTTCCTTCAGAGGGCAGGAAGGTGTAAAGATTTATGGCATGATTTCCTACCCCTGCTTCTCTGCTCAGAGCTCACAAACTGTTGATTACCATCTCTGGGTGCAGTAGGAAGGACATCTCCCTCCAGAGCTCCATTCCTGAGATGTTACTACTTGAGTTCTGACCACCTATTTGTGGAAAGTCAGAATACAGCTTTACTGGTCGAGGTAGAGGTAAACATCTAAAAAGCAGATTTCTATTTTAAATAGTCCTAGTTTAGGATTACTGAAATAACAATGACATGGACTAACAGCCATACTATTAAGTAATAGTAATATTGAAAGTAATATTGAAAATTATATTGAAAGGCAGTAACTTGCAAGACCATCTCAGTTAACCCTGTCCTGTAGTGCAGTTGCATATATCACCATCTTCCCTTTTCTTGGGAAGAAATTCTTTATGTAAACTAGGATGTATATTAGTTTTGTAAAAGATTCAAGTTCCAGATACATACTTTTTAATTTTTTTAATTGTCAGTTTGAGTTTTGCAGATTAGGTAGGTACAAGAAAAATATTCTTGCTGTCGTATGATTTTGAGTCAAGAACATGCATAAAGAGGGTTTAAACACTGATCAAAAACACATTTGTCATTACAGCCAGTAATTGCTACTTGAGGACTTTCCCAAACTAACTTTAATCTTTATACAACCCACCCTGCTTATTAAAATAATAATAAAACCCAGCGTTTGTCCCCCCTCTTTTTATTGTCTCCACAGCTCTTTTTCCAGTCTCACAAGTGAAATACCACACCTACCTTGCAAAGCCCTTTCTGAGCGGCCCCATTTCTTTTAAGCAACAACTTTGATCTTCATTGCATAGTTGAGGGTTTTCAGATCTAACAGACAACATTTTTCATGTTGATTGTGCAGCAAATCTGGCCTTCTCTCCTTTTTAAGCAGCATATTTGGACTTAGCCGTGTTTAAGAGCACTTTACCAGAAGTTGATTGTAGCACTAACTGGAATGGCACATGTTATAAAGTTCATATTGCTGGTTATTTTTAATGTTTATGTCCTTGTAATTTCTGTCTGACATAAAACTCAGTATGTTGCTGTTTTACCTCACAGCCTCTGACTGGCCAAAGGGGTCAAACTGGCTGCAGTTCCCTGATTTTTGAACTGAATTCCTCTAAAATAAAATGAACAAGTATGATTAAGGGTTGGAACTCCTGAATTCCACAGAAGTAGGAACCAACAGCAGATGTCATTCAGTAAAGTAGACCATCTCAGCAGATGGGCAAATATGAAACGCAAAGGCTTTTCCTGACATCATTTGGTTTTAATATGATAGAAATAAAATGCCTTGTCAGTAAAATATAACCAGACAGTTGCTTTGTAGTCATTTTGGATACATGGTTGGTAATTCAAAGTCCTGCTGCCTTTGCAATATTAATTATTCTGTGCCTCTTTACAGCAAAAATACGTGTCAGACCAGCTGAACATAACACATGCAGCTGTAGTGGCTTGGAAGTATCTGTTACTCTATTTGCAATTTAACATTAGTGAAAGATAGAGGAAAGCAACTTCATGGATCATTTCCAGGAATCTAGTTGATGTATCAGACAAAATTATAGAGACAGGACTTCATCCCATGTTTTGGAGTGGTCTTCCCCCTGTAGAGGTATGTGATGTGTGTCTCAGAGCAGAAAAGCAGTTCTGTAGGGCTGAGAGCTGTGAACGTGAACTGCCTCAGGGGAGCTGGGGCTGCAACCACTGTGCTTAATGACATATGTTCCCATTAAAATGTGTAAGTTGTTCTCTTGTACAAGTGGTTAACACCTTTTTAATCAGGCCATTTATTTCATTTACAAAGATAAGCACCCCGGGTTGGAAAATGATGGTATTTTATTGTCAGCAGTGTGTATATACGTTTATATATGTATTAAAATATGGATTTATACAACTTCCAGTGTGATTGAAAGTATCTGAGACACACATAAACACAACACACTACTCGTGGCACATATAATACATACTTGTACTGTGAGCAAGGCTGTGGTACTCACTCAGTAGTATCCTGATGCTATCATAGGTGCTGTTTAATTGAGAGCTGCTTCTCTTAAACATGGAAAGTACATGATGTCTGCTGCTTTGAATCTCACATGCTAAAGAAACTTTGATCTTTGGAGCACAGGCTAGGATACACCTGTTTCACTGAGCATTGAATTTTCTGAGATGGATGAATTATCTGGTGTCTGAGGAAAAATAGTATTTTTAGTGTGTTTAATTACCACTCAGGTTGTTTATCATGTTTTCTAGGATGAATTTCTCAATCCTGTTTTTGTATTGTTTTGACTGCCCCATGTATTAATTGTTAAGCTCATCTTTTGTGACAACACCCAGAAGGCACCCTTTTATAAATCAAAAGTAAATATATTACCCTACCTTGCAGGGGTGCCATAAGGCTTAATTAGTTCATTTTTGTAAGGTGTTCTGAGATTCCCAGATCAGCATTAAGTGTTTGTTATTAATTATAGGATCTAGGGAGTATACTGGATGATTTCTTAATTTAATTTTCTTCAGGCAACCTTAAAATAACTAATTTTGTAACATCTTTGTTCTTTTAAATTCCTAAAGCACATTTGCTCTTGGCTCAAGTAATTCTGTGCATATTTTCCTCTCATTTACTGTATTTTTATTTCTAGGCTTTTTTTATTTTATGCAGTACTATGATAAAAACAGTCTTTTACTGTTTTCCCTGTGAATTCTGCTATGTGGATTATTTTCTAATAAGAAGGTTTTGTTTAAACATTAGATGGTGGGTTTTTTCCTGCAGTTGGGGGTGTTAAGTAATTTACTTGGCTTCCCCTGGGAAATTTGCAGAGATTACATGGCACTGCTGTGATTTATCATTTCTACTTTATTTCTGACTCATAAAGCATGCATTATTTTGTGTTTACCTTCAGCAACAGATCACAGGAAATTTCATCATAAATCAAAGCACTTTAAAGTGGGGAGAAGTGATAAGGTGACAAAGGCACAGTCAGCAACTGTGGTTATTGGAGAATCATTTATGCTTCATTGTGTCGTAACACTTCTCATTTTATTGCTTTCCCAGGATCGGGTTCATGTCGCTTTAGTTACTCAGATCCCAGCATCACGGTGTCCTACAGTAAGAACAGTTCTGCAGATTGGACTCAGCTGGAGAAAATTAGGTTTGTTGCAGCTTTTTAATCATTTTCATGTTTTCCAGCTGAGCAGGCAGTGTTTAAACCTGGCTCTTTTAAAATTTGTTTTATTTGTTAACTTTTCAGTTCTCCTTGTTCATACAAAAGATGAGGGGTGAGATTCCTGGCTAATTGCAGAACTGCCACCAGGTTTGGTAAACCACAAATTCAGTGAGTATGTGGGAAGTGAGGAAGAGAATCACTTCACACTTAAAATGCAATTCCAATAACCATCAGGTTCATGTGCCTGAAAAAGCAAAACTTTGATTACTTTTTGCATTTTAGCACCATTTTTAATGTCAGCAATGGCCATATTTTATAATGTTGCAAGTATCTACTTTAGTAGATTAAAATGTTCAATAAAAACATTTTATAGTTTGATATGAACCCTTGGCTTTTAACACTCTTGTAATAACAACATTATGGTGAATAGTCCCTTGCTTTTAAACCAACTGGTGTACATGAAAATGCAAAGGATTATGAATGGAAAATTTAAATGTTTTCATTGCAATATCCACACCTTTAAAGAGAGAGTCAGTGTCAGAGGTGGATTTTTCTAAGAGAGCATATTTTATTAAGTAGTAATGGAAAAGGCATTTTGTGCAACGCCACATAAACATAATTATACAACTGGGGAAGAAAAATCTGTTATTTATGTGTAATGTACTCATAGCATCTCAGTCTGCCTTCCTGCATTACCCTGCATACAAGTGGCTTGCTTGGGCCTATTTTC
The DNA here is from genome assembly GCA_013389985.1 of Dryoscopus gambensis. Taxonomy (NCBI): domain Eukaryota; kingdom Metazoa; phylum Chordata; class Aves; order Passeriformes; family Malaconotidae; genus Dryoscopus; species Dryoscopus gambensis. The sequence continues at coordinate 41,312 of WEIT01033898.1, read as the reverse complement.
AGGCCATTGAGGCAATTTGCAGGGCAAAAGGCTCCTTAATTTCTGATGAATAAGCAATACTCTAGCTATAAGGTTGTGTATTTCCGTATCTCATCCTCCAACTCCTGGGGGGAGCGGGACTACAATTTCATTGGAAAAAGCATAAATTATGTTCAATTTTAGTAAAACAATTGGTGCTAATTCTTATCTCAGAGAAATATAAAGAAAGAGTAATTCACTGCAGGCACTGAAGCTGCCTCGGAGTTACCACACAATACATTATACTTATCTCACATTGATGCAAAATTACACACCTACTCCATAACATCAGCTCAGTTGCTCTCATAGCTCTGCAAGCCAGGAAACTCAAGAGTTGTGAGGATGCAAACAACAAGCCCTTGAGACCAAATTTTTTTGAAGTTAATGTGCATGCAGTTTGACCTCTCTTTCCTAAACTTTGATGCTGGAGCCAGCAGTAGAAAATAGGTCAATAGAGCAATGTCGTGCGAAGTGGAGAGGATGAATTATGGAAGGATGCTCGTTTCTCCTGTGGTCCGTATGAATTGCACTGATTATTCCAATGTGCTTCAGCGGCTTTCACAGCACTACATGCAGCTCCAGGGAACGGTGGGAGAACTGGGGAGAGATGGGACAGGAGGGCAGCTGTGAAGGGAGGCGTTGTATTGTGTCGGGGGGATTTCAGCTCTGGACTCCTGGGAGGGAGGGCAGAGATCTCTCGGGGAAGGCGGGTGCTGTGTGCGGGCTCCGGGGGCAGCGCCTCGGAGCAGCGCCGCACTGCAGGGTGACAGACACAACCTTCAGCGAGTGCAGGGCCGTTTGTGGGGGCAGATCCTGGGTGTGAAGGGCGACAAAGGCAGTTGCTTTTTGGTATTTTGCTTTGCTTTCAAAAGAGAAGTTTCTCTATTTTCTGCTATAAAAGGAGCTGTTGGTACCCTTTTTCCCTAAAAGCTCTGGATTGTCTCTGACAAGCTCTTCACCCTTCAAAGCATCACTACCAAAGCAGATAGAACATTGAGTAGCTGACATTTTCCAAACCTCCGTTTTTTAGCTCCTTGCAGCCTGAGGTTTGAATATAGCTAATTCACTTGCTGGGTGGTTATTGAGGTTTAGCCCCACCCAGCAGCCAAGCCCCCCACAGGCGCTCACTCACTCCCCCACCAGCGGGACTGGGGAGAGAACTGGGATGGTGAAAGCCAGAGAACTCGTGGGTTGAGATAAAGAGTTTAATAGGGAAAGCAAAAACTATGCATTCCCATGGGCAGGCAGGAGTTCAGCCCTCTCCAGGAGAGCAGAGCCTCATCACACGTGATGGCGGCTTGGGGAGACAAACACCATCACGGCAAACATCCCCCCTTCCCCCTTCTTCCCCCATTTTATATACTGAGCATGGTGTCACACGGTCTGGACTATCCCTTTGGTCAGTTGACGTAACTGCCTCCCGACCTCCCATGCATCCCCAACTTCCTCGGAGTGAACCTCAATCCTTTCACAGCTCTGAGGAGAGCTCTCTGACAAAGAGCTCAATGCCCTAATCATTGCCTAATAGTAATACTCCAGGTCTGACTCTCCACCCCTAATTTTCCATCCTCAGCAGCAAGAGAGAGGACAAATGGATTGTTTCTTCTGTGTTGTTCTTGAAGCAGATAATAGAAAGAAGGACAACCTGGCCCTTCTCATCCACAGAATTATCCTGAGAGCAGTGGTGTGGGATTGGAAGGACATGTTTGACAGAGAAAATTCCGAGTTTTTCTCTCCAACCGCTCTGCTCCATCCAAATCTTCAAGGGACTGAGACATCAGAAGTCAGCAGATTCTTTTGATGAAGCAAAAATCACATTTTGTGAGACCTGTTTTTGTAATCAGCTTCCTTAACATCCTTTTGGCCATACCTGCAAAATACCTGACAATTCCCAGTCACCATCTGTGACCAGCATAAGCACGGACATGGTCCTGTTCTGTCTTCCTGCTCTCCAAACACCTGCACTGATCTGTTGTTTATTGCCTTAACTTGAACTCTCTTTGAAGCAGAGCTGCCTGTTTGGGCTGGATGTGCGCTGCCTGGCACAGTGGGACTCTGCCTCAGGGCAGGTATTTTCTGATCTCCGTAGGAGCTTTATCAGCATACAAGGGATATCAGCACAACTGTGTCACACCTAGTAAATGTGTTAATTGAGGGAAAAGTATTCCTGACTATGGCTTAAAATTGGTCTAATTCCCTATCATTGTTTTTCAGTGCCCCTTCCAACATCAGCACAATCATCCACATCTTGTACCTTCCCGAAGATGCTAAAGGGGAAAACATCCATTTTCAGTGGAAACAGGATTATGTTCATGCTGGTGATGTGTATGAAGCCTGTTGGGCATTGGACAATATCCTGATCATAAATGCTGCTCACAGAAAAGTTGTGTTAGAAGATAATCTGGATCCTGTGGATACTGGCAACTGGCTTTTCTTTCCTGGGGCCACAGTTAAGGTTAGTCTGATTTTCCATGGCTTAATGTTATTATTATTCTTGTAAATAGAAGACTGTAGCATCTAACCAAACTGTGACCACAAGGTTGTTCAGGCAACTCCATCTGCTTCTAGCATTGGGCTCTTTCTAGCTTTGTTTTTACCCCTTCTCTGTTCCATTGGGGCTCTCTAAAACAATGCAACTTTTCTGCCATGACCAAAACCAAAAGTCAGTTTATACTGTCATGTCAAAGATCATGTAACAGAAAATGGAAAACAGCTTCCTTTTAGCAAAACAGTGCAATATTTTTGAAACAAATTGAAGTCTTTCTGTTATATATTTTAAATACCTGCTGTTTAACTNTTTTTCCCTAAAAGCTCTGGATTGTCTCTGACAAGCTCTTCACCCTTCAAAGCATCACTACCAAAGCAGATAGAACATTGAGTAGCTGACATTTTCCAAACCTCCGTTTTTTAGCTCCTTGCAGCCTGAGGTTTGAATATAGCTAATTCACTTGCTGGGTGGTTATTGAGGTTTAGCCCCACCCAGCAGCCAAGCCCCCCACAGGCGCTCACTCACTCCCCCACCAGCGGGACTGGGGAGAGAACTGGGATGGTGAAAGCCAGAGAACTCGTGGGTTGAGATAAAGAGTTTAATAGGGAAAGCAAAAACTATGCATTCCCATGGGCAGGCAGGAGTTCAGCCCTCTCCAGGAGAGCAGAGCCTCATCACACGTGATGGCGGCTTGGGGAGACAAACACCATCACGGCAAACATCCCCCCTTCCCCCTTCTTCCCCCATTTTATATACTGAGCATGGTGTCACACGGTCTGGACTATCCCTTTGGTCAGTTGAGGTAACTGCCTCCCGACCTCCCATGCATCCCCAACTTCCTCGGAGTGAACCTCAATCCTTTCACAGCTCTGAGGAGAGCTCTCTGACAAAGAGCTCAATGCCCTAATCATTGCCTAATAGTAATACTCCAGGTCTGACTCTCCACCCCTAATTTTCCATCCTCAGCAGCAAGAGAGAGGACAAATGGATTGTTTCTTCTGTGTTGTTCTTGAAGCAGATAATAGAAAGAAGGACAACCTGGCCCTTCTCATCCACAGAATTATCCTGAGAGCAGTGGTGTGGGATTGGAAGGACATGTTTGACAGAGAAAATTCCGAGTTTTTCTCTCCAACCGCTCTGCTCCATCCAAATCTTCAAGGGACTGAGACATCAGAAGTCAGCAGATTCTTTTGATGAAGGAAAAATCACATTTTGTGAGACCTGTTTTTGTAATCAGCTTCCTTAACATCCTTTTGGCCATACCTGCAAAATACCTGACAATTCCCAGTCACCATCTGTGACCAGCATAAGCACGGACATGGTCCTGTTCTGTCTTCCTGCTCTCCAAACACCTGCACTGATCTGTTGTTTATTGCCTTAACTTGAACTCTCTTTGAAGCAGAGCTGCCTGTTTGGGCTGGATGTGCGCTGCCTGGCACAGTGGGACTCTGCCTCAGGGCAGGTATTTTCTGATCTCCGTAGGAGCTTTATCAGCATACAAGGGATATCAGCACAACTGTGTCACACCTAGTAAATGTGTTAATTGAGGGAAAAGTATTCCTGACTATGGCTTAAAATTGGTCTAATTCCCTATCATTGTTTTTCAGTGCCCCTTCCAACATCAGCACAATCATCCACATCTTGTACCTTCCCGAAGATGCTAAAGGGGAAAACATCCATTTTCAGTGGAAACAGGATTATGTTCATGCTGGTGATGTGTATGAAGCCTGTTGGGCATTGGACAATATCCTGATCATAAATGCTGCTCACAGAAAAGTTGTGTTAGAAGATAATCTGGATCCTGTGGATACTGGCAACTGGCTTTTCTTTCCTGGGGCCACAGTTAAGGTTAGTCTGATTTTCCATGGCTTAATGTTATTATTATTCTTGTAAATAGAAGACTGTAGCATCTAACCAAACTGTGACCACAAGGTTGTTCAGGCAACTCCATCTGCTTCTAGCATTGGGCTCTTTCTAGCTTTGTTTTTACCCCTTCTCTGTTCCATTGGGGCTCTCTAAAACAATGCAACTTTTCTGCCATGACCAAAACCAAAAGTCAGTTTATACTGTCATGTCAAAGATCATGTAACAGAAAATGGAAAACAGCTTCCTTTTAGCAAAACAGTGCAATATTTTTGAAACAAATTGAAGTCTTTCTGTTATATATTTTAAATACCTGCTGTTTAACTTGGTGTTGTTCAGCTACAGCTACTCACTTCACAAATTATCACCAAAAAATAAGGTTTCCCACTTTTTCTGTCTCCCATCTCCATTGTGGCATGCATTCAGGTAGTGGCTGCACCTTAAGATTCTCTTTTTTGGTATAATCCTGTTTTAATATGTGAGATGCAGCAAGACCAAGATCCATTCTACCTTGAGAAAAACTCTAAGGACCCCAACAAAATCTCTGTGCAAAGTCTACCTTCACATGAAGAGTTGTTCAGTATTTGGAAAACAGTTGGATTCTTGCTGTCTGTGTTTCCAAGCAGCCAGAAGTTCAACAGCTGATGACTTTCTGGTTTCATCCTATTTTCATTCACAAAAGCAGTTTTGATGTCAGGGTTCATTTATGATGCTGTTAATGGTTTTGGCAATTGCACAGGAAACAGATGTCGAATACTGAGGGCAGTAAGAGGCTGGTTTTGGCCTCATCCTTTTCCCACAGAACCTGATACAAATGGCTTCAAATTAATAGTTTTAGAAATAAATATTTCCATTAATGTACTACTCATAGTACATACTGTATTGACCCTTTTTTTAACTTCAGCAAGGTCATTTAAACTACATTGGCAACGCCTTTACATGAGATTATAGAATCAAATAATGTCCTGAGTATTTAATGAATATTATATGATCGGTTCACACTTGTTGTTTTGTCAGTCTTATGTCTGAGTTTTGAAATCCAGTCCACATATGTGACAGTGTGAAAGCAAAGCAAGGATTGATGTGCCACAGGCACAGTTAACTTTTTGTCAGTTGACCAAGCCTAAACACTGCTTGCTCTTTCTGCAACGTGTATAAACAACATGTAAACTTTGGCAAATAAACATCTTCTTTGTTGCTGTTTATGATTTTTCTATTTGGTTGTGGAGGTTATTTTGGGGTTAGTTTAGGTAAACTTAGCCAGTTTGTGCCAATACACAACTCTGCTTTTATGAAACACAAAAGACCTAAACCTGGAGATCACCGAGCACTGAGCTTTTCTAGACAGAAACCCCATCAAGTTCAAGCCTCATTTGTGACATGAGTGAGGTTTCACCAACCTGCCATTCCTCCAGGCTTATCTTCTGTTTTAGGTACAAGTGAAATGTGCAAATGCCTGTTTCCAGCTGACATCTGACTGTGTGTAGCCACTTACACCAGGTTGGGGCTATGTGTAAGACTGTGGCATAGGCACACTGGATTAAGGCTATGTGTGAGGCAGGGCTTTTATTCTTCATGGGACCCTGCAGAGTGTCTGTGTTGTCACCAGAGCACTCATTTCATTTTTAAGGCTCTTGCTGCAGTCTTCCTCAGATTTTTAGGCACAGTCTTGCCAAATATAATTTGAACAGATTTTGCAATGTGAATTTCATGTTATGTCAAAAGTAAGACTATAAATTGGGTCAAGATTTACATCAGATCAGCATAAAACCTGTCGTAGCATTCTAACACCAAGAACAATTTTTTTCATTTTTCATGCTTGGAATGTCATATAAAAATTTACAAAATCTTTTATTATTTTATTTAAAACACTTAGCTCTAATCTCAGTTCATCACAAACATTATATTTTGTATAAGTAGAATGGTAAGAATCTTTGTAGGTTGCTAATGACATTAAATATGACATAGGCCTTAGGAGATTTCTCTTTCACAGCCAAAGTCATTGGCCTACAGAATAATGTTTGACAAACCCTAACAGTGTTACAAGGGTAGCTTCCATCACGGATAATTCTAGTTCCCTTTTTTCTACAAGTCTTTTTGCTTTCCAGACATCAAGAACTTGCTAAATAGTCCTGATCTTTGTCCACAAAATCTGTATAGCAATTTAAATTTTTTCTTCACATTTTTACTAAGAGATCAGCAAATCGTGGTCTCAGTAGCTGACTGCAGCTTCCTCACGAGAGGAGTGAAGGGGCAGGCACTGATCTCTTCTCTCTGGTGACCAGTGATAAGATCTGAGGAAATGACATGGAGCTGTGTCAGGGTAGATGTAGCCTGGCTATGAGGAAAAGGTTCTTCACCTTTTGTTCCAGTGGTTGGACACTGGAACAGGCTCCCCGGGAAGTGGTGGTCAGAGCACCAAGCCTGACAGAGTTCAAGAAGAATTTGGACAATGCTCGGAGGCACATAGTGTAATCCTTGGGATGTCCTGGGCAGGGCCAAGAGATGGACTTTGATAATCTCAGTGAGTATCTTCCAACTCAGGATATTCTATGATTCTATGAAGTTTTATTGATGTATCATGCTACCTTTTATAACTCTCACCTATGTGCCTAAAGAAGTTCCCATACTATCACAATGCCAAACTTCATTTCAAGCTCACAAGACCTTTTCTCTGACACCCAAGCCTTGTATGTTTGTGCCATACAAGTTTAAATTCCTATCCTCTTGTCCTCTCTCAATTAATATTTTAGAAAAACTAGTCTTAAAAATCTTTCTTGAGGCTCTAACATGTAAGATTAGGCCGTTAGACCACTCTCTGTCCTTGACGGCAAATGACATAGCAGAGTTTGCATCCACCTAGGCAGACTGTCTCCTCCCAGAGGAGTGGTGTCATCCTTGCTGCCTGCTGAGTCCCTGGCTCATCTATGAGGGCACATCCATTGAAGATATTGCCATTGGAGTGAACAGTGCAAGTGCTACTGGGAATTTTGCAGAAATGTGTTCACTCCAATTTGGTGAGTTTGGATGCTGTGTTCTCAATACTGTGGGAACTTTCTTGTGCCCAGCTTGGAAACCAGTTTCTCCTCCCCTCCCAGTCTGCATGAGCTTGGCCGAGGGATTTCCTTACATTTCTTGTGGCCCTCAGGAGCAGTTGCTACTCATTTGAAAGCACATGGCTGGTTGCAGACACAGCTGGACCTGGCTACTGAAATAGGATGCAAGCTGAGAGATAAGCCATTGAACTTGTGTGTTTTGGTTCCAAAGAACACAGCAAAAGGCAAGAGAGGTGCTGTTAGCAAGGCCAAGCAACCCTTAGGAGATTAATTAGATCGACTGGAGCGTGTTTATCTGTGTTGGACTGTGTGGAAGGGTGTTGAACAGGATAAATTCCTGACTGCGTTTCAGTATTTCCAGTGACAGCTCTGAGCATGAGCACACTCTCGCAGCTGAGCATGGCTAGGATGCTGCTCTGGTGGTTGAGATTGCTGAAATACATGGAAGAGTGCTGTGCTTCTGTCAATAGTGCTCCTTGGATCTCTACTCCTATAAAACAGAAAAGTGATCTCAGCTTTCAGTGGGCTCTTCATATATTTGTATATTTGACCAGAAACTGCTGAGCTTTGAGGTACAACTTTTGCAAGTTTTTTTGTTTTCTGATCGCCCTAGTCCAAAATTGGTTTTGCAAGCTCAAAAACGGAGTTTGAGAAGGGAGACCACCTCAGCAGTCTTGCAGTTTATGTTTCTGCAGTGCTTTGATTACAGAAAAATAGCATAGAGCCCAAACCACCTGTCTCTGGAATTTTTCCACATTGGGAAAAGCAATATGGATCATTACAGACACTGGAGTGACACTGTATTTGGTCATGGTGTGTTAATCCAGTGACACCATCTTTGAGAAGTGTCAGGTTACAGAATTGCGGTCTCACAGTAGTTGCAGCCACTCTTCACCTGGTGGCTGGAGGTTGCCATCCAGCTGGACAGCTTGGTTTGTTTGTCCTGCAGGGTTTGGGGACTACAGCTGAGGCTGTTGGGGCTGAGCTCTGTGTGTGCAGCCTGGCATGGGTAAGGGGGGGAGCTGTGTTCCAGCCTCACTGAGCAGGCTCGGTTTAGGACTAGGGAATGTTAGCTGATCCATGTTATTCACTATTGGTAGCTGATCCATGTTATTCACTACTGTGGACATGACCACTAAACTCTGAAAATGTTCCAACCCTGGTACTCTAATTCAGTAAGCCCTTTAAGTAACAGGTCATCACCATCCAGCTCCCAGAACATCCATTTCCCAGATATGCATGCCAATGTAACAGAAGAGAAAGTTGCATAAAAAAATGAGTGGGAGAACTAAACACTCACACTCATAAAAAAAATGCTGAAAATGTGTGTAAAACATTTTGACCTTTAACCACACCCTGAGCAGAGCAGGGCTGTGCACATGCTAGATCTGCAAGTCCTTCCTGAACCTGTGCTGTTGTGTGTTGCTGAGCAGAGAAGACATGCACGCAGGCCTGGGAGTTTGGCAAAAAGAAAGGTTGATTAAGCTATTCGACCCTCCTTTGTTCCAGAGTAGATTTCCAAATGTCTGAATACTCTGTTAATTAACAGAATGGCTTTGGATAGACTTCTTCTAAAACAAACATCCTGATATTCCATATATATCTCTTTCGGGTTTGTGCTAAAATGAACAAGATTTATTTTCCTTTTCTTTTACTTTTGAATTCTTGTTTAAAAAAGCATTCAGGTATCCATTTTCTGAATAAGATCAAAAGTATTTGTTTGAAGGAGGAGAGGTGATGTTCTACGTATGCCAGTGGGAAAATGGCAGATTGAAATTGCTATGACCTTATACTGGTCAACATTACAAAAATACAGATATTTCTGACAAGATTCCTTTGTTTTTTGAATAAGATGTAAGGCGGCAGTATTTGGTCTGTGGGCCAGACCCAGCCTTCTAGCCAGCTGCTTTGCCTCACAGGAGCCCTTATCCACCACATCTTCCTGGGAAGAGACAGGCTGGCGTCCTGCTGCACCTCACTGGAGAGCCATCCCTGCTTCTCTGTGGGTGGAAGGAGGAGTGTGAGAGGGGAGGAGAGGTGAAGAAAGCAGTGCAGGGTGCACAAAACCTGTCACCTGAGTCCTTTAGAGTGTGCCCATTCTGAGCTGTGCCCATAAGGAGGCATTTGTGTATCCGCAGGGCTGGATCTAGCCCATGGATGGAATTGCTCTTGCCTTTTTTGTTTTTTTTTTTTGGCCAAAAATCACACTTGTAATTAAAATAATAATACTTAGATACAATGCCTAGGGGTTCATGAGAACTAACAGGTGGTTGGCTGTGGTGCTGTGAGTTGTTTGGGCAGCTGAGAACTGATGTTGGGCAGCAATGCTGAACCTACACCTCTCTCCATGCCGGTTCCCCATGGCTTGGAAGTGTTGGGAGGGATGACAGGGAGCCAGCATTAGCTCTGAGCTGGTGTCAAAGCACAGGGGGTCTTTCCTGCCTCCTAGAAGGAAAGAATTTGATCTTCACAGGTCACTGTGAGATGCACATCTATAAAAACAACATGAATTGACCCAGTAGATGCCAAAGAGTAGAAACTACTTTGCTTGATTCTTTCTCACTCTAATCTTACAGTGGTGTAAATGCACACTGTTGCTTTTAGAAGAGCAGATGATGCTCAGGGCAGAGTGCTCCAAACATCAGTAGTTCCCGTAACATAGAGGAATAGTTCAGTTCATGCCAGTTAAATGACTCATTAAGGAAACAGTCATCGCCAGAGTGATTGGTATTGTATAAACATCATGAAATGTCCTAGAAAACTAAGAACAATACTAATCACTCAAAACCAAGCAAAGTGTTTTGAGCACTAGCCTTTGAATAACAGTCTATAATCAGAAATGAAGAGTGAAAACACACTTAATAAAATGTTTCTTGCTACATGACAGGACAAGTTTCATCCCATTGTTTTAGAAAGGGAAAGTGCACCATAACTCTCTGTGCTCCTGGCCTGCTTGTGCAGCCAAGGTTTTTGTTCTGTAGCCTACATTAAATGATGTAAAAATGTAGCACATGGGAAAGACTAAAGCTCTGTTTTTCTCATGGGAAGGTATTCTAATGACATTGTGTTCTTTGCTTTGGTTAAAGAAGGGATGTCAGGCCAGGAGCATTAACAGCCAAATCCACAGAATTTAAAATTTTTAATTGTCCCTAAATTCTGTCACCATACCTTTGCTAGCTGAGACATTGCATACAAATTATAATTTTATCAGGACTTAATCTATCCTTGTACCTGCTATCAGGTCAAAATTTTAAAATTTCTAAAACCTGCATGACTTGTTTCCAGAAAGACACAATAGCTAATTTATAGCTCCATTGACAATGCTGCTTCAATTAATTTTCTTCATCTTTCTTCTCGTTCCTCTGCTTCTCATATCTCATCTGTTTGCATTGCCTAGATTTTAATTAAAAAACCTCTCCTCTCTAAGGAGCAATCCGAAGTGGCAAAAATAATCACTTAAAATATTACAGTCATTAAAAAATTGGCTGCGGTCAAAGCCACACATTTTCAATTTGCCGACAAATGATATTTTCGTTTCTTTTCAAAGTGCATTTTGTATTTGAATAGCATACGCCAGCCAGCCTGGCTATCAGAGATTCTCCTCCAGCTGGGTGGGCTGCGTGACAACTCCTTAATGGGGGAAATTGATGGCCCTCTGCTCGTGTAGAGGTGAAGGCATACTGGGCAGATTTCTTTCCATCTGCCATCAGCCCTTTGCAAGCTGGCACTGCCCAAATGCCCAACACATTCATTCCAATGCAAGAAATGTCGCCAAAAAATAAATTGTGAGGCTACAGCTGTCTGAAAGAATCATCAGGGCCATTAGGCCCAGGGGAGGTAATATGAAGAAGAGCATCAGTGTTTGTCACTGATAAAAAGCTAATTAAATGATGGTAAAGATGTCTGTGAATACTTTAAAGGCGTAGAGGTGAACAGCATTTTCATGGAAGTGCAGGAATGAACCTCAGGAAGATGATATGCAAGGCCTCAGCCAAAAATCTGTTACACTGAGGAATTTCGCACTAGTGTTTCCTGTTGATGCTTTGCCGAATGGCACAGTTGTATCATTTAGTTGCCCTCTGTCCCGCTCTCCAAGTAAAGAAATCCCGTACTGTAAAGCCAAGAGGTATTTATTGATTCACAAGTTTGGCTTGAACAACCGGGACAGAAGCTGGCTTGGATGAACTTCAGTGCTTCTGTTTACATTCCTAATATTTGTCTTTTGAGTTTCTAAAAATCTTCAGGGCTGTGTCCTTAGCTGCAACTGTGACAGAGGCTGATCTGGTTGAGGCTTGTGCTACTTCCCACTGCAGGGTGGACTGGAGATCTCCAGATCCTCCTAGCCAAGAGGTCACGCTGAGGGTATCTGATGTCGCCTTACGTGATGCTCGCATGCAAGTCTTTAAAATATGGAGATTGATCAGACATTTTACATGATATAGGATCCCAGATCTCACCTGGGGCCCTTAAGCCATTTAGATGCTACAAAAATTTGGTCATTTTTTAGTTATGAAACCTTAAAGAGGTCCAGTTGTAAAGTGCCTGCTTCACCAAATCTGACTTTCCTGCTTTTGTTGACCAATGGTTTTGAGCAGTCATAATTGAAACACTTCTGCATCTCATATGATCAAGAAGCTTTCCTAAAAGAACCTAAGATCTAAGAAGTGTATGTAGGATAAAGAGCTTGGTAGACTCTTGACAAAAGCTTGGTTTTGAAGCCATGCATTGTTCTCTCTCCTGTTAACGAATGTCTTCATAATGTGCAGTAGAAAGCTCATCTGAGTTAATACGACTTGCTGGGCCTGACAATTTGGCTAAGAACTGTACTCATAAACTAGAAATACTGATAGACAACAGCAATTTTAGAGTGAAAATGTATTTTTTCAAAGAGCCCTGAATGTACCATTGCTGCCTCTCCAGACACAAACCAAAAAGATAGCTTGTGTCCCAGGACATTGCCATCTGTTTATAAAACAGGGAATAAGCTAGGGATGGGGACATGTGGGAGTAAAAGGAAATACTGCAGGAGGGGAGAATGCTCATCCTGGTCATCCATGCACTCTTCAGTGTAATCATTGATAAGGCTTGCTGAAGAGAGCACTAAGGATGTGTCTGAAGGAAATCATGTGGAAATTTGACAAGCACAGTAGGCAGAATGGGCAAGGGCATACAAGTTTGGTTGTCTCACCAGCACAGGTAGTGACAAGCACTGACAGTAAAGGAAGAGTGGCCCATGAGGTGGGGCACATGGGAAATGGTGGAGGTGGGCGAGGATGTGCCATGCAGGGCCTTGAAAATGGGGAAAAAGCAGTGATACCATAACTATCCAGCAGACAAACTTCAGAAACACAGCAAATTCAGAGTGAAGACTAGATTGAAAGTAAATCCAAGAATGTTGAGGTTTGGGAATGCATCCAGCCAATTTTCATTTTGCTCTATTCTTGCAGAGCAATAGCTTATCAATTACAGCTAGTGAATAAGGTAGTGCCAGATTAAATTAAACTATTTGTTGGGTTTTTGTTTTTTTTCTCTTGGGATCACCACAGTCCCTGAACAGAACCTGGCTTCTTTCCATTTGGCAACAGGCAGGGGTTGTTTATTTAGGAATACAACAGTTTACTTATGGATATATGGGCTGATAGTCGCATTCCCGTTGCAAACAGTGGGAAACAGCTACTGTTGTGAAGTGGCTTCATTCAAGTGCCTGTGTCTTATGTTCTATTATGAAGGTGATCTGGGAGTAAGCTTTGTTAAATGGTGTTTATCAGATTTGTTAAAGAATTTATTCTCTAAATTAACTTTTCCTTACGAATTAGTTAACATTTCCGTGTTGTAATTTGCACAAGGACACACTAAATGTTCCACATGCGTTTAATCCCCTTTAAATAAAACTGAATGGTGCTTTAGTTCTGGACCTACAGCTGATGCTTCCATGGTAACAAAGACAAATATACTACAAGTTGCTGTCATTTGGCCCTTTTAGTTACAAATTTCGCATAGCAAGTTAATTTCCTCTTATAAATTATTTAAATGTAAATTAAAATTAAACAGAGAACAAATTTATTCTGGAATTCATAAAAGAGGACTCTGCAACTACATAATCCACAGGATTTCCGGTTTAGGGAGCTTAATCCAGATAGTTTTAAAACTCATCAAGTGTCCATTCCACATTTTTTATCTCTTGTGAATAACAAAATAAACACTTGTGAAATTCAGTCCTTAAATACTGGAAGTATGTAGACTACCACCGCAAGTGCAAAGCTTTTAATTTGGGGAAGAGGTAACACAGTATGTAAATTGTACTTTAGGTGTTTTTTTTCTAAAGTCTTGGATTCTAATCCTGGGTTGAACCCAAGAGAAAATGAGTCTGATGGTTTCAATTCTGCCTTTAATCTGTCCAAGCCCTGTTGCAAACCCACAAAATAATCCAACACAGTCAGCAGCCTCCTGGATGCTGAACAAGACTGACAAGGTAGCTCAGGGCAATGCTGGTGAGGGACCATCTCCTGTAGAGCTTCTTTTGTGCCTGGAAAATTTGACTGAGTGCTCCTTGAGGTTTTTCTTCCCTCAGCAGCCCATCAGGTAAAAAACAACAGTAAAATCAGCGACAGGTAGTGATTGCTTGGAAAGTTAAAAGAAAAAACCTGAGGGTGATGGTTATAAAGGCAAGGTAAATGTGACAGGTGGGAGAGAAGATGATCTTGAGCGGAGGAGCCACGGCCCTTGCTTGGGCTGCTCAGCTCATGGAGCTCATCTACATTTGCTTCTCCCATGGGCGGGTGTCCCAGGTCCCAGATAGTGGCACTGGGCCAAAACTGTACAAGAAAATGATGGCACTCCCTCAGAACGTCTTTAAAAGCCATACCTGTGTTTTGAGCATCTTTCTTACTCTTTTTTAAGGCCGTTAAAGGTCACGAGCTTCTATTACAGGTTTCATAGGTGTTTAAGATAACAGGGGGAGTAAAACCCCAGTCTGAACTTCACTTCTGAGTAGCTGTTTCACATGAGCCAAAGCTGACATGAGCAGATTGTGATTTGAGCCATACGTTGTGTGGTTCATTAACACATAAAATATGCATAAATACATATTCATAGATACTATGGAGCTGTGTATAAAGGCATAAACGTAGCCTTATAGAACTAATGAAATAAATTATGATTTTGAGCTTTTGTAAAGGATTGATCATATACCACTGTATAAATAATTATTTATATCCTCCTTGCCAAACTGCCCATTTATTTATCTTGACAACCTAAATGAAAACTCCATTCAGTAAATATTCTGCTAGACAGCAGAAGGACATACAAATATTAAAAGATAATGGGGTTGTATCTGGTTTGTGTCTATTTTTATAGATGGTTTTCATCAGGCAAGAGATTACTAATTACATACCCACTATCAAATGCATACTTACATATAACTTAACACCTGAGATATAAGTAAGACTTCTAAAGGATTTTCCAATGCTTGTATGCAATTCTAATATCTAGCTCAGTAGGATCTATCTACCTATTTGTTTCCTGAGATGAAGGATTGAGTATAAATTTGAATTATGTTTTAGCCTGAATATTTATTTTTAGTGTATTTATTTGACTGCCTACAGATAATAGAGGTTTTGTGTCTGATTGATTGACAGATAAAGAATACTTCATTTGTGTTCAGCAAATGAAGAAAATCCTGAAAATCAAGAAGCACAATAAACGAATTATTCTTAAAATTCTGATGTTAGAGATACCTAAGAGTGTGAAGGTTAAAATCAGTAAACAAAAGCAATTTCTGAGTCAGTTATAAATAACTGCATAGTACCACTGCTGTTTTTCAAAGAGAAGATATAAAACTGTCTCATTAATTTCTGCTAGTTATAATATAGTTGATGTGTAAATTATTCTGCCTTTGCAGTGGCATATATGGTGTACCGTGTGTATGCTGCATTAACTGAGCAAGGAGGAAGGAGACTTGTGACAAAATCTATTTCATTTCTGTGACAAATTATCAACACTTCAGGATCTTTCTATTACTTTGACCTTTCTTTGAAATAAAAACACTTTAACAGCAATTTGTTTATTTTAGCAGTTGAAACAGCCTTTACATTTTTACAGTGTGTTATATTTTTAAGTGCTATTTAGTCTGTGTTAGTAAACGTAGAGCTGTTGTCATTCAAGTATAGACCAGGAAGTCTCTATACAAAAATCAGACTTCAAGTACTCACAGTTTTTTCTAACAATATGTAGGCACCTCTAGAAATACAGTACAAATTACATTCCTCAGTATAAATTAATTGCTGAGGTATTGGCAACCATACTTGAAAATCATCAATAAAAGTATTTCAATTATGTCACTTTATTGCATTGATAAATAAAGCATTATAGAATGTGACAAAATGTGTTATTTTGTACTTGGCTCATAAAAACCCATAGACAAAGATGTACTGAGCAGTTTTCATTTCTTGCCCCACCTTTCTCTTTGTTAAAAATCTAATTATTCCCCTATGTGACACTACCATGACCTTTTTAAGTGCAGAAGATGTGATTGTCATATTTTCCCTTGGCGCGTTATGAAGGGGTTCAGAGACAAGAGGGCACTGCACAGACGATACTGAAAAGGTCAATGCAATCTGGCATTATTGTATCTCTTTTTTAAATGCTGAAATGTTGTAAGAATGCAGAATTATTCTAATTAATGATTCCTTAATTCACTTTCCAATTTTAAGAAGAGCAAGATGCCACACACACGCACACATGAATAAAAGAAGTGTTTGAGAGAATTATTTTTTTATCAGTACTTTTTGTAATATGAACAATTCAACAAAATGCCAAGTGCTCTGCTTGCATTACGACCAGGCAGATCTTTAGAAGCTTCTGGTACCTGTTTGTGCCCCACAGATCTGGCAGACTGTCATTTTATCAGACACACAAGAAGATAGAAGTAGGATTGGAGAAAGAAGAAAATCTGTACAGTAACCCCCATGTGCTCCTCACAGGCAGCTCCTTCCAGGCCAATACTCCTGAAGAGTTGTGGTGGTCAGGGCATGCTGGGGGAGACACATGGCTTCATTTGATGCTGCTGAGGTCTGCAGCTGATGCTGCAGAAATGCAGTTGGAAAAGCAGATACACTGCATTTGGGAGCAGCCTCAGGATCCCTGGGTTTGCCGTATCACAAGAGCTCATTGCCTCTAGAACTCTTTGTTATGCAGTTTGGACTAAATATGGCAAATACAGCCTTTTCACTCATACACTTGAGGCCCAAAGTTTACTGTATGGCAATGCATAGCAATTTTACACACAAATATCTCTTTTGGCAAAAATTCAAGCATAGAGATCGGACATGTTTCACAGCACAAAACTCTTACGCCTACAAAATCCCCATAGCAATATTTGATATACTACTGAAGTTATTTGCAGACACAGTTGTGTGTGGGCCAGACATAAGGGCGATACTTTAAAATGGAAATAAACACCCAGAGATGTGGTAGATGACTTTTCAATGCAAACACAGTATTACCGTGGTCTGTAGTGGGTTTGTAGGGAGGCAGGTACGAGATTAGGACACAATAATTGTTGGGGTGGGACAGGAAAGATAAAAGATGACCATCTGTTTTTTATTTAGTTTCAGACATCAGTGAGTCCTTACATAAAGTACAGCTCACGCTGAGATCTGACGGTGTGTGAACACTGTACAAACCCAACGTAACCTCAGCTTCCTTCTGCCCACAGCACAGCTGCCAGTCTGATGGGAACTCCATCTACTTCCATGGGACAGAAGGCAGCGAGTTCAACTTCGCCACTACCCGGGACGTGGACCTCTCCATGGAGGATGCCCAGGAGCAGTGGGCAGAAGAGTTTGAGAACCAGCCCAAAGGGTGAGTGTCTCCGACCCGAGCAGGGCCCTGCAGAGGTGAGCAGCATCACTCTAGGGACGAGGAAATGGGATAAACAGAGAATTGCATTTTATCTTTGCTGTGTAGTCAGGGAAGATTGTGACTAGGATAAATAGCAATACTGTAAATAGCACATGATCTCAGATTTTAGGAAGAAACACGTTCAGGAAGTCCAGGAGGAACAATTTGTCTCTGGACCATCCTGTCACCACTGTTTTTAATGAAAAAAGTTGTGTTTGTGACTTTCGTATCCATTCTAAAGAAAGATATGATGTTGATCGGCTTTTTTAATTCACACCACAGTTTTGTTAACGAACTCATGTCCACATGAAATAGGATTCCTCGAGAAATTCACCCCCTCTGGATCACTGCTGTGAGCCTCACTTTACTGAGAGAGAGCTCCTGCTTATACAGATGCCTGTAGGTGCTGAAGGAGGAAGAGGAGGAGAGGATGGAGGCAGGACAACTGAAGCAGCAGTATATTCTCACCTAACAGCACCAAGAGCATAGCCACACCTGCTGGGCAAGAGCTCAGGGTCTGGCTGATAATTCACTCTTTCTATTTTGAATATATACTTTGTGATTCAAAGGCTCCCTTTAAAGGCATATCCAGCAGGGACTGCTGCAAGGACACAGAAAATAAACAAAACTGTCTAGGACAGCAATATTACTACTCTTACCAAAACATGAGCGAGCTTTAAAAAATGTGACCTGATAAAGAAGTTTTGTTTTATATACCTCATTGTATAAATTCTGACAAAAAGAAAATAACAGTAGGGTCTTGATTCTTTTCTACTTAAAAAAACCCCATTAGTTGCTGTAACCCCAGGGCAATGAGAAACACACACTGCTAATTTATGGGTCTCCACTGAATGTTGATTTTAACCTACAAAGTATTTCAGATCATTAGCAACTGATTCAAATGCTGCCTATGCTGTGCTGAAAGTAAAGAGCACTTTTTAAGAAATACATGCTAATGTGTCCTGTGGACATGTGGTGTATCTGGGATTTACAGAAAAAATATTAACTGTGAACTCTGTCCCAGTTCAAATAATCAGCCAATGGCAGCAGGTGCTGCTTCAGACAAAGGGAAGAAAATGAGCACGTGTGTGTTGTGTTCTACGTGACCATGTGGGACACCTTTGAGATATGGTCTCAGTCTTTTTTCCATCCTGAGAAAACAGAATGGAAGTGCTGTCTGTAGACATCTATTCTGTCTGTAGATCTTGTCTCTGCTCAGCCGGGTGTTTAATTAAGGTAAGTTGAGTACTTGCAACCCTGGTCAGCAAATGTGCAGTTTCTTCTGAATTAGGAATATTACACTTCCCCTATCACGTGGTGCCTGGGTCCAACTGCAGGTGGGCGAGGGAGGGTGCAGCCAGCAGATGCCTTTAATTCTGTCACTCTCTGTCCCAGAAACCAGGTCCTGATCTGCCCCCACTCTGCCAGCCCAAGTCCTCACAACTTTTTCCTTTTATTTCCCTTTGGAAATTTTACTCTATATTAGAAACTTCCTTCTTTCAATTGTTCTATAAGAATGGAGATTTAAATTGCATGCTGCCATAAATAAACACCAGACTGAGGTGATGTTATGGACTATGTCCTAATCATATAAAATTGTCACCACTACTGTTCCTCTTTTCAATGTTTCTCTGAAGTTGGTGTTGAGAGCTGTATATAAAAGCAAATATATATGAGTTTCCTTAATCACTTCTTAGGGAAATATTTTTGAATGCTATTTGAACTATATTTGAAATACAGTTTTAATGTAATCAAACAGCCACAGAGCACTATATACCTGAGATGGAGCTTGCAAGAAATTCTCAGGTTCTGCTTTGTCACATCAGCTGGAGCCTGCCAGCTTCCAAGGGAAAGGCAAAAGCATCCCTCATAGGGGAGAGCAAAAGGAAGCTCAGGTGCAGAGGTCACCACCACTCTCCTCTCCTCTCCAAATGCTCTTGGAGATGAGGCAGAGGACTTATCGTTATTAAAAACTTAACTGTTTTTAATAAGCAGTTGATTGGTATTTTTTGCATGTATCACCTGAAGTGGGAGGCTATGTGGATAGGTGTTGCTGTTGTAAGTACCAGACGTATTTCCACTATCATTCTGCTTCTCTTTACTTGCATGAATTAGAGCCTGATCCTAAAAGTGGACAAATTCCCACATCAGGCTGCCTTTGTCTCTAGCGGGCACATTGTTCCATTGGATCTCCTTGTCCGGTTAGTCTAGTTTAGGTCCATAAATCACCGGTTTTATAAAGAAGAATTCCAAGAGTCATGTGAGGGTTAAATTAATTCAAATGTAAATGTTAGATCATGCCATAACCCAGGATCCTTCTCCATTTTCTTTCCTGGCAGTGTCGATGTATTTTTATTAAAGTGCCTTTTTTAAAAAAACATGTAGAATCCTCTGGTTTTCACTCCTGATGCTGCCTAAAAGGAGAGGATCCCTAGAAACATCCATGATCTGCATCATTCATGACCCTGAGTTGTTTTGTGGGTCACTACAGAGAGTGTTTTAATTGAGCTAAATAGAGCATACAAAAGATCAATGGAGCATTGTGAGATTTTTTTGTGTAAGTTAAAGTAGGCACAACTGTTTAATTCTGTTCTTGCCTTCAGCCCAGGAGACCCATTTTCAAAATTGTGTTTTGATTATATTGCATATTACCTTTAAAAAATCTGCACAATAGAATTAGGGTTAGATTAAACTGTGCTTCCATTAAAATATTTATATTTATATCATAAAGCTTTTCAGTGATGTTAAGCTCGCTAATTCCTGTGTAAATGACTGACAGTTTTAAAGCAGGATTTCCAAACCGGCATGTCACCAGTCTGTCACAGCTTAGGTCCATAGGGAAACTGGCAGCTTTTAAGAAGATCCTAGAAATTAATTTTGAAGTCATTGGAATGGTTAACTAATAAATAGACTGTTTAGTTCTTTAAATGACAGGTTTTGAAATTTTCATATGGCACATACCTGCTAGAGATTGTTTCTGGTGGAAGGAGACAGGAAAAGACTCTGCCTCCCACAAAGGTTTCTGAACTTCCATGTTTTCTCATTCTTCCTGAATCATGCTGGATATTTAAATGATTGGATTATCAGGATTTAGTGATTCTAAATGATTTCATTGTTTTATCAGCCTTATAATTCTTAAATACATTATTATGAATTGACTTTGACATGAATAACAATAATGTATCAGACCAAAATAATGCGCACGTTTTCAACACTTTCTAACATTTCAAAACATTTTGATCGAGTTTTGAAGTAACCATCACTTTCATGATGAAAATGTATTTTCAATGTAAAATATTTAATTGGAAAATTCTGCAACAGCTCTTTTAATTATCACTGAATAAAAATAAGATAAAATGTTGTACAGACAAGCTGAGAAAGATCGTATCATCACATATTAGAAACACAGCGGTCTTTTTTCATACTCTGTTCATGTGTTAGTTAAAAACTGTTACCCAAAATGCTCAAAAAGATGAAAAGAGAGCATTTTCAGCTATTACCTACATATTTAATATTTGTATACCAGATAGGGTGGGCATGTGCCTTTTCAAGTTTCATTGATCTATAAATCTTTTATTATGCAAAATGCAGCAGAATGCATTTATATTTTAAACATTTTAACACCAAAAAAAAATAATGAAGATGGTAGAACAATACAACACTGCATATTTGGTAACAGCAGTCATTAAAAGCCTCATTTTTTAATTAATTTATGCATTTCTGCCAAATTCTTTTAAATATTTACATTAACTTTGACTTAGTTGAGTCAACTGAGTTTAAACGCTAATATTGAATATGTAAATAATGGCATAGGGATCACATTTGAAACACTGCTTTTTTTTTGTCCTATGTAAGAGTAGAAACAGCTACTTTTGTAAGTACAAATGAATCCCTATGACTTGTTTTGTATGAGTTTATCAATATTGTGCTGCTGCACATTCTCCATGCATTGTTGGCCTCTGCAGGTGGGACATCTCTGGAGCCATCATTGGTACTGAATGTGGAACTCTGGAATCTGGCTCAGCTATGGTATTTCTCAGAGATGGAGAAAGAAAAATATGTACTCCATACATGGACACTACAGGTTATGGGAACTTGAGATTTTATTTCAGTATGGGTGAGTATAAATTTCTAATGTAATACAAGATGTGAAGCATGTGAGATTTACATTATGCCCCACAGTTTAACAATTCTCGTGTGGACAAGCATCTTCTTGTCTTGTATATACTAATTTCACTCAGTGCCCCTTGATCCATACTTAGAAGAGACAGTCATATCTTTGTCATCTTTAGAGGTTTTACAGGTTCCTCTCATACCTTCCCATAGTCGTATCCATGTAGACCCTGGTGTTAATCCATCAGAGTCAAGAAAGTTGCATATGATGATGTGATGGGAATAGCAGAGAGGTGGGGCAGCCTTCCCGATGAACCTATGGAATAGTTTCACCTCAAAAGCTCTTACTCCGTTCGTAAAATCCTTCCTCTGCTAATGTGTTGGCCCAGGGTGAGATTCACAGAGTGTGCTATAGTATGCTATGGTCTTGGAGGAGGTGTGTTCTACAGGTGGCATGCCTCATGAAAAGCACTGGTGTGGTGTTAGCATCATCTAAGGAAGGTGGGCCTTCCTTACTGGGGCAAAGTACAATATCAGTCATTTGCCAGGGCTAAGAAAGCAGCCAAGAACCAACCTGTCCTGTTACTTCCCCTCCTCACTTGTTGTTGTCAGTGCAACTGCACTAGTTTGATGTTGCAACAGATCAAAATCCCCATGAACATGGTAGTTAACAGCCACAGTATTTTTCCAGAACTTTTATTTTGCAGATAAAGGAAGTTCCATGAGGTTATTCTCTCAACACCGCGTTTAGAGAAAGTGAGGATTTTTGCTTAAAAGAGAATAATAGAATAATAAAGGAGGAAGCAGAGAATAAACCTGTGACCCCCACAAGCAACCTTCTGTATCAACAAGAAAAAACACACTTTATTTAATGAGGGGAAGACCTCATGTTGTCCTAAATTGTTGCACATCTCCTCTGTGTTACATGAATTATGAATAAAGCACAGGAAAAAGAGGATGCTTTTTCCCATTCCTTCCAAGCATTAGAACACATGCAAGAGAAACAGGAAAGAAATTTTGTCAACCTTCTGAACTTAGGGGAGAAGTTGTCAGCAGATGCAGGCACAGAGGATAGCAGGATATTGTTTGAAAAAATGTATTCTGTGTGTATTTTTAATTAAATAAATAATGGCTTAAACATTCAGGCAAGGAGAATTTGAAAGGACAAATGGATGTTCCTTATTACAGTATAAAACACATTAAAGATGCACATCTTATCCAGCTCTCTGGACTTCATTTCCTGGTCCATTGAAAACTGGCTGGTTGTAGCAAAAAAAATTCAGAGAAAGTGTTCCAATATATGCCATCTTTCTACTCTGCAGTCTTTTCAAAGAAGCTTCCTCATTCTGTTTTTGTTTCTATTTTGGGGTGTTTTTTTAATTCCTACAGTACCCAGACTGTACAGGAAAATAATTAATTATTAATTCCTGTTTTAAATACAGAAACTTTGTTTTCGAAAATTCTTTTACAGAATACCAAATTAGTAAGATGATGTTCATCTTGTAACTATAATGCAGAACTTAATTCTCATATTTGCCAATACATCCACTCTTTCACAGAAGGTTAATGAATATTTTGGGGTTTACTGATAGGAAGATATTTCAAATGCTTCCCTGCTCCAGTTGGGCAAGTATGCCACAAGTGGTTTGCGTGGTACAATAGATTCCATCCAGCCAGCCATCCCTTTTAGGATATGGTAGACAGTAGAAGGAGCAGCACAACAATTAAGGTACACAGCATTCTTTCTCATTTCCTACTTAGAACAAGTTCTCAGCTGCCAAACTATCAGCTGAGGAGTATTTAAGAGATTGTTATGTACCTACATGTGTCACTTCATGAAATGTGAGGAGTAAATAGCAGTTTACTGATGACAACTCAAAAGCAGAGCATTTCTATGTAAATAGGATTTAAAGCACTCAGATAGAAGTATTGCTTGAGGCATAGCATTTTCTATTAAAATTGTTTTGATAAGCTGATTAAAAGAGGTACTTGAGGTTTTCGTAATCGTCAACCCCCTTGATCTTTGCCATGGTGTATCTGATCAAACAGTTCCTATATACTGTGTCCTTAGGGATGGTGTTCTTTTGTTTCAGATCCCAAGTTAAATAGCATCTGATTGTAATTATTTTCATAATTATGGCTGCATATATGATTCCACTTTCCAATAACAAGTACTCCAATTAATTTTTTTTCTCACTCAAATGTGTGTTGTGCAGGGGGAACTTGTGATTCTGGAGAATCCCATGAAAATGATGTCATACTGTATGCCAAGACTGAAGGCAGGAGGGAACATATATCTCTTGATACCCTGACCTATGCTGCTTACAAGGTAAATCATTGTGAATGAAGCAGGTGGATGGGATGGATAGAGCATTCTCTTTTCAAGCCATCACAGGAACATTGTGTGTTGCACTCCACAGGGACACTCAAACATGACCTTTCAAACACATGTGCAGACCTGGGAGCAATCGGGTGCCTTTGCAGCACAGCCTTGCAGTTACTGCTGGTCACTCCAGCCCCAGGCAGGACCGTGCACTGTTGGTGAGGGCTGGGGAAACAGGCAAGCAAGCAATGGGCAAAAATTGTCAGTTATCAGCTGAAAACTTCAGTGGTAACATCTCCTCACAAAAAATTACTCCTGTTTCCACTCAAGCTTGTTCTAGCCACAGCGTGATACTTAGGAGCGGGGTCCTGAGAGGGTCAGTTGTGGTGGTCTCAGTGGCTGGGAGAGGGTCTGCAGTGGTGCGGGCACGGACTCAGCCATGGGAGGCAGCTGCTGGCAGAGTGCACAGGCAGCGTCTCCTCTGCCCAAGATGCAGTTGCCTTCCAACCACATCCACCACCCTCAGGCAGGACAATAAAGACCTTAAACTTGCCTTCAGGATCCTTCCTGTCTAGGGTAAGGCAGCATTTAGAGCATGTCTACCTTGAACAACCCAGCCCTGAGGTCTCCTTATTCTGCTGCTGTAAAACAGGCAAAATTTGATATTTCACACATGTGCACATGGATACACTAGATATTGAAATGCAGTATGCTTACATATTGTGAGGGAAATTTGGTGGTAAAGATGCAGCTGATTTCAAGCACAGGTCTGTCCTTTGTATGTAACTTTAGCACTTAGGAACCAAATGTTTACAATAGAGTTTGGCATAAGTTCAGTTGAGTCACTTGCATTGTTTCATTGTGCATGGCTTCCCTCCTTGTCTGCTCCTGTGTGAAAGACAGGGTAGAACTTTTGTAAAACTAAGGAAACTGTAATTGTAAAATAATAAAATATTAATTAGGGAACTTGGGGATAGATAGGATCTGAAATTACATGGAATTCATTGTGGAGGTTTCTTAAAACAAGCAGTTTTAAAGCTGACATCCTCTTCTGACATAATAAAGTTCTAATTAGATTGCTTTAGGACAAAGGCTAAGCCTTGTGAGGTGGTGCTTTCAATTATTTCAGCAACATAACATCCTCCCCACTTATGCCTGTGAACTCCTGCTGTTACTCCATTCTCACGTATCCAGAGCAGACATGCCACTACCCTGCCTTAGCTTCTGTGAGCTGTAAGGCTCCAGGACAAACATCATCTTCCCTTCCCAACTGAAACTGGCAACATAAACTTGCCCTTTTCAGAACACAGAAGGTACAGTCTTTTCTTCTATGTCTTTACAGCCAAACAATCCGATTCGTCTGAGGTAATAAGCATCACTGGTATCCAGGATGTTAAAACCTGTGCACATAATAGTAAATGATTTCATTTGGGATCATGCATTGAAAAAGGTGGCTAAAAAAGTTAACAAAAGGAAGGAAGGAGAGAGAATAGCACATTTGGTTCAGCACAGTTAGAGTTTCTTTGTTATTTTAAATGGTACTTTGTGACCTTTTTAACTTATTTAAGCCTTATTTAATTTCTTTTAAAGGTGCCATCTTTGGTTTCTGTTGTCATTAGTCCAGACCTGCAGACTCCTGCAACCAAATTTTGCCTGAAGCAAAAGAGTCACCAAGGCCACAACAGGAATGTCTGGGCTGTGGATTACTTCCACGTCCTTCCGGTGCTTCCTTCCTCAGTGACTCACATGATCCAGTTTTCCATCAATTTGGGTTGTGGAACTTATCAACCTGGTAACAGGTAAAACTGGCAAGATCATTCTTTTGGTTATCAGCTTTCTAGTATATTTTGGTTTACAAAATCTATATGAGGATTTGGAAATCTTTTTTCAGTAAGAATGGATCCCATTAATAATGACAAACATAAGCTGCTCAAAAGCTAATGTTTCTCCTGATCTTCACAGGCCCAGATTTATGTACCTCATGTACAATAAAGAGTCATTTAATACCTGTCCAGGTCAAAACTTGCTTTTCTTAGCCCATTATTCTGAAATATGCTCATGATTTCAGAGTGACTTTTGCTTCAGTTTCTGATGGATATGAGATTTACTTCTTAATACTGTGTAAGGAGGAAAGCATTAAAAGCAGCAGCAGAAACCTGCCCTGCTGACCTCTCTGAGATTACTGATGCCACAAGCATATCTAATTCTTGTTAAGACTGGTGATAAATGACCCTCATCTTAATGACCATCAGTGTGAGGGTCTCACTGTCTGTAAGCTGATCACAGAACTCTTTTGCTGGCTTTACTTCTTCAGGACATTCAGCAAAAATTTTTCCATGGGGAAAGGGAGAGAAGGGAGTCATTTCAGGCTCCATGTTTTGTAGAATCGTAGAAATGTTGTTTGGAAGGGACCTGCACAGGTTATCTGGTGAAACCTGCTGCTGCAGGAGGGATTGTTACTGGGCAGGTCAGACATGGCTCTGCCTGTCCATGACTTGAAAAAACTTTGTGGGTGGACACTGTGCTACTTCTCTGAGTGATCTGCTCAAGTGAAAAGTGTTTTCTAATGCACAGTACAAAACTATGAAGACATGTCTTTATGATTATTGTCCTTTGTAGTGTGTCTGTGACATTATTGAGGAGAGTTTGACTGTGATTTCCTTCTGAGAGCCCTCTGCACCATAACAGGATGCTGTAGCTCACCCCTCCTCACCAGGCTGAGCAAGCCAGCTCCTCAGCCCACCCAGGCTTGGTGCTCAAAGCCGTGGACATCTTGCTCATCCTTTACTCCACTCTCAAAATCCTTAATATCCTTCTTCAAACAGGGAACCCAAAACCAAACTGCCCAGTGTCCCTCTTTCGTTATATGTATATCAGAATATTTATCTTGATATTTTATGAGGATTAAGTTACTTTATATTTTTCAGAGTTGAGAGTTTAAAGTAAGTGACTCTCAGTGCTTTTATTGTGTCCCATGGCATCTACTTCCAGCTGGAAAGAGCTGCATTAACACTGACAGTTCTTGCATCCATGCAGGGTAGCAGAATTCAAGGCGAAGTAAAAATCAAGGCACTGCACTTATATTTGATAGGAAGAGAAGTCAGCGACATTTTCCTACATGAAAAGTAAAAACTTTGCCTGTAAACACTCCTGGCCAGTAAATATGTTATATAAAGTCTCTGTCTCAATCTGTTTTCTGATGGAGATTAGTATATATTTTGAAAGCTTTAAATTTTTCCTTCATTAAACTATTTCTGAAGGAGAAGTGAGCTTCTCCATAACTAAAGAAGCATTAGATCACCATTTTCCTTATTTGTATTTCCCAAATACTGCAGCATTTCACATCTCCCAGTCTGCAGCATTATTCATAATGCTTTCATTACTGCAAATGTGAGAGACTCATACTGAATATATGCAGTAAATATGACCCTCTAAGGTATCTCTACAGCTCAACCTGAAATAAATTAGTCAAAACCTCCATAAACTGTTTTAATAGACACAATATCACAGTGATGGTACATTTAAGTAAAGTAATATTGTCAGCAAATTATCATAAAAAGAAAAATTCAGAATCCAGTAATTTAATATTCAGGAGATGAATTATGACTTTTATAATTTTCCACTGACATTACTTAAAATAAAACCGAATATTACCAGCTAATTATAAGGAGGAAATTACAAGAGTAATTCAGTACAATACTAAATCTGTAGTAAATCAAGTGCTTTCTATATTAGTTTTTCAAGGTCTTCAGAGTGTAAGGCATCTAAGAATTTCCTTATACACATAGGTTGTAAACAATTTTGGGGTTTTTTAACCCAGGAAAGAGACAGCCAGTGCATTAACAGCTAGTGGTCTTTTACCACCTTCTGCAGATACTGTAGTTAGCAGCTGGCAGTTATAGCTGTCCTGTGCTCTCGTGATCCTGTCCAGCTCTGATTGATCCAAATTTTTTCCTCATATCTGAAACTATTTCAATATGAAATATAAAAGTAATGCAGTTTACTTAACAGCAGCACCATAAAAACACTGGCTAGATCATGGCCAAACAAGAACTCCGTCTTCAGGCAATCCTCGGTCTACAAACCTCTGGGATTTTAAACACTCATGAAACTTTGTCTCATGTTTGCATTTGCAGGATTTTTTGTATTCAAAGTCTGCTTAAAATTAGTTCCTGTTTCCTCATCAGTTATTAGAAATAGCAGATTTGGTGGTTTCTCAATGTTGGTACTTGTGCATTGAGATCTATGCCAGGTACCCTCATGGTGTCTTTCTCTTTCCTTCAATGTGTTACCAGTGTCAGCTTGGAGTTTTCAACCAACCATGGTCGCTCGTGGTCACTGCTCCACATGGAGTGTTTGCCTGAGATCTGTGCTGGGCCTCACCTGCCCCACAGCACCATCTACGCCTCTGAAAACTACAGCGGGTGAGAGTGTTCTCTGCAAAACTGAGATGCAAGACTAGAGAAGTGAATTGTAGGTGGCAGAAGAAAGCAGCAAAGCACACAACTCTGTGTCACCATTCATTTTTGACTAGCTGGGGACAGCAAGGAAGGAGTGTTCTGGGCTCCCTGGCTACCAGAAATGAAACTTGAAATGTATAGGGCTGCTTCTGTGCTGTAATAATAATTTTTTGATGATAAAGACAAGTTACAAAAAATTCAGTAATCCACCTGTGGACAGCATGTTGAAAATAAGAAGAAAACTTGTACTTTGTCAAAGCCACAAAAGTTTTCTTCTTAATCAGAAAAAACACCACTCAAAGCTGTATTTACATCCCCAGACACATTTACTCATGTGGAATCCCAGTACTGGGTTACAGTGAAGCACATCCTCTATACTTCTGCAGATGGAGATGGTTGTTAGTGTCGCTTTCTTGTATCAGCCCTTCTCAGTGTTAAGTCTCTTCTCTGCTGTTCTCACTGAAAAATGAACTGTGGCATCTTGCTGCATAGCACAAAATCCCTGTGTATCCCCACTGCCGTAAGACCTACAAAAAGAAATAGCATTGCTATGATCTGATGACACACAAGCCCTAGTCCCATAGAGTTTTCATAGGAACCATTACTCCTGGTGTGTGCAGGAAGTGTAGCCTCTGTGGATGACAGAGAATGATGGCCCAGAGCGCAGCAGGCCAAATCCTCTGCACCACTCTTCTCACCCCACCCCAAGGGTTTCCACCAAACAGAGTTCAGTCCTGCTGAAGGTTCAGTTTAGGAGATATTCATTGTGATGGAGAAGTCGCTACAGCGAAGGAGGTTATGGTCTTTGCCAGCTTCATGCATTCCTACAGGGGGGAAAATGGCTGGGTTTTATAAGATAATAACTAACATTCATATATTGTATGAAAATATGGGCCATGTTCTTCTTTTTAATTTGTATTTTCTAAAGCTGCCATAAATTTATGCTTCATTTGAGCAGATTTTAAAATTAAAGCTTCTCACAAAGCTTCCAGAATATGTAAACATCTCTGCAAAATATACAGTTGCTTAAAATATCTATCAGTGTAAAATGCTAGAGTTTGTGTTGTATGCATTTCAGGTGGAACCGAATAACTATTCCCCTTCCCAATGCTGCACTGACAAGTGACACCAGGATTCGATGGAGACAAACAGGACCAATCCTTGGAAATATGTGGGCAATCGATAATAGTTAGTATTCTTATCAGCATGACACATCAGAAAAGTAAATTTTGTATGCTGCTCTAAGTAAACATATTTTCCACAATCACAAGTCAATGGATTTACAGTTTGTTAAATTCCTATAATTCCTATTCTGCTTAGTTGCATTTGGTAGCAGGTGCATTTTGAAGCTAGAGAGAGATTCTACCATTAGAAAAGGCAATAGTCTAGTAGAGTATCTTTCTTTTTTTTTTCTTTTCTTTTAATTGAGTGCTTTCCAGGAAAAAATATTGGTGGCAGAGGCTTTATATAACATTTCTTCTGTCTGCTTAGTCCTAATTACATAAATAGGTTCCACACTGGCTATTAAGGACATTTACTGCACCAGCCTGAGCAAAAACTGCAGCATCTGGAACGTATTTTTGCTTCTGGACATGGAAAACCATCTTTAAGCAATGCTGCTACCAAAACACTGACAAAACTGTACATTGTTTACAGAATCTTCAGGGGAAAGTACCATCTGTTTCAGGGAACTGTTCTTCTCTTAGAAAATTACTTTTCACATACCTTTTCTTTAAACAGATGTAAAGAACTTGGAGGCGTTTTTATTTTTATGACTTATTGCAGAGGATAACCAGGACCAGAATTTTAAAAAAGTACTTTAAAGGACAGAACATAGGATAAAATGTATGAAATGCAGAAATAAGTATGATTGAAAGGGCTAACTAAGAGTAACTGCAAATTTTTTTAGCTTGCTTGTTAGCCTTAAATGATTTGGAACGAAGTAAACTACATCCAGAATTTGTTTGGTTAGATGCGTGAAATATGTAAGTTAGAGGTTCACAGTGATGTACAATAGCCTGTGAAATTTCATAGTGATTCCAGTAAGGTTTGATATGGTGCCTAGAAACAGTAAATAGTTACATTTTGAGAATTCTTAAAATAGATTGATGCCTAGTATTGAAAAGAAAATCTTGAAGCTGTTAAGGAAATGTCATAAAGGAGATTTTGTCACTAAAAATAATGAAAATTTTTCTCTTAATCATAACGGGAAGTAGCATCATCTCGACATTCTGGATATGGTATTAATGCTTCTCTTTAGGTATGTGATATACATCAAAAAGAAAGTAAAATTAAGGGAAAAGATAGATATATAAACATAAGAAGATGTTTGTGAGTATCTGCAAAGATGAGTTGCTATCTAACAAAATGCAGACTCGAAGTGTTGGAGACACGAGAGGTTCAGAGAAACCACAGCAAGATGAAATCAATCAAGGATACAAATTCCTTACAACAGAACAAAACAAGATTTTGCAAATCAATTGACAATTCATTTATCCGCACAACCTTTGCTTATAGAGCAAAATACAACTCCATAAAGGATGCTGTATGCTCCTGTGTGCACCATCTCAAAAAAAGGTTTACCAATCATCTGCCTAGAAAGTACCAGCTCTGAATTTGAGGTCCAGAACCATGATACAGGAGTCAAGTCTTAAAGATATATTTCTGAGGTTTTGAATGCCTCCTTTGTTAAACACTAGTGACACTGAAGCTTTACACTGTATTGTTGGGAAAAACTCATAAATATTGGCAAACCATGCAAATTCTTTAAGAGAGGAAAATTTTCAAAGATTCAGCACTCTGACTTTTAGCTTCACAACTGTTTCCTATGTGAATTAAGTTTTAAATGAAATCTGGAATCTGGCCATCTTTAGAAACTCTGGAAAAATGCCAGTTTCCGTAAAGTTTTTCATTTTGAATGACATCATTGCATCTTTAACCCATCTACTTTTACCACCCCCTCAAAAAGACCTCAAAAGACACAAATAAATCAAACAGACAGAACAGAATTTTTGCACCCTGAGAAGTGAGAAAATCTAGAAATCACATGAAATCTGATGAGGACTTAGTTATAGGGAGTAGTTAACAGGGATTTGGAGTGTGTCTGCTAGGGAGAGCTGACACCCTGCTGTGATGGGCAACATTATAAAACTAGGAAAAGGAAAAAGAACTGCTTCTTATAGAATATTTCAAATTGGTGGCTATTTCTTCCAAATGTCACGATGCAAGTAAATAACTCCAAGTAATAGGCATTATTTAACAGAAAATATGACATTGCTCATGATTAAGGACTTTTAGCATATTGTATTGAAATAATATTGCCCACAAATTATGGCTTTTCTTTATTGTAGTGCAAGGGACTATACTGAGGTTTGCTCATCTTTCCATCCTTCATATTTTTCACAAAATATCGACACTGTTGATTAGAAATCATTGGAGGAAGACGAAGCAGAAGAATAAAACAAGTCTGGTGTATTTTTGAGCACACAGGATGTGGAGTTTTGTTCCATTTAAATGAATGAGTGAAAGAGTATGATAATTAATAGTTACTTAAGATATACTTGTTCCCCTGAGTCCAGGGAAGTAAAAGATGTAGAAGTCAATGACAGAAGCAGTGACATATTTTTTAGATCTACCGGCCTGCTACTGGAATGTACCAATACATAGATTGGATTGCATCTCCAAACTAAGATGAAAGGAATGTCAATGAAAAATGATGGAAAAGGTCAATGCCTACCAAATTATTTGATCTCATTCACAGACTTAGTAATTAAAACAATCCTAATGTCTTGAGCCACAGATGGACATGACACTTTAAGTAATAAATTATCCCTGACTATCCTTGACACTGTCAAATGCATTATATCCTTTCATAGACCTTGTCCAGGTAATAAGATTAAGATAAATATAATAAAAGTATGATCATATCCGTATACTTTCTTATATTCATCATATTCTGTTTATCACATAGCATAACCCTCCATTTAACTGATTTCTCCTTGCAGTTTATATTGGTCCATCTTGCCTCAAATTCTGCTCAGGGCGAGGACAGTGTACTAGAAATGGTTGCAAGTAAGTGTTATAATTCAGTACTCATGTTCAATTTCTGTCACATAGTTCACTTGGTGGTGTGAAAGTTGAAGTGATTTTCATTTCAGTCCTTGCTCTTTTAGATGGCTAAATATAAAACTAGCATAACCCTCAGAATTCATAAAGCTCACTGGAAAGCTAAAGATCAATCTTTCTAAACAGCAGCATGTTTAATTTTTTTTTTATGATTTTCTTTAGGTATAGTGTCTAACTTCCAGTTCACCTTAAAATGTGCTAAAGAGCACACTGAAATGTCAGTGATGATTACTTTATACTGCTTTTAGAGGTGATTTGTGACTTTATCACTTTTGTATTGAATGTTGGGAAAGAATTACAATTTTAATAGTTCTAATATTCCATAACCTAGCATACCTCAAGGACAGAAGATCAGCACTCCACTTTTTTTCTGATAGTCTGGCATGTTAAAAGGGTTCCACTCTAAAAAATAAAAATGTACTTACTCAAAACTAGTATGTACATTCTAAATATTGGTGTAACTACATTCAGGTATTAACAAGAGTGGGACCCATGGGGCATTCTCTTTTTAACTTAATTTCTTGTAATCACATCTAGTATGCTACAGATAAAAGCAAATTTGTCATTTTACATATGAACAACTGTAATTATGTCAGCAGGGTTTTTGTTCCAAAAATTAATAAAAATATTTCTGTATTATGTTATGTGTAGATTCATGGGGTGTTCATAAATACTTACTTTTTTAATTCAAAAAGTAAATACTAGCTAACAGAAATCACTGGCTATGCACTTTACCTAAGTAAAGTTCAAAGAGGTTCTTGGGCCTTGGATTTGAGAGGGACCTTGTGGATATCCCCAGTTCGTGAACAACTGCAGCCACCATGTTGGCTGACAACCAGCCACAGCCAAAGATGGGTCACCAGTTGTGCTTTTCACCCTTCCTCACCCGCAGGTGTGACCCCGGCTTCTCAGGACCAGCGTGCGAGACGGCGTCGCAGACCTTTCCCATGTTCATCTCCGAGAGCTTCGCCAGCTCCCGCCTCTCCTCCTACCACAGCTTTTACTCCATCCGCGGGGCCGAGGTCAGCTTCGGCTGCGGGGTCCTGGCCAGCGGCAAGGCCCTGGTCTTCAACAAGGATGGGAGACGCCAGCTTATCACCTCCTTCCTGGACAGCTCCCAGTCCAGGTGAGAGGGAAGGAGGAGCAGCGTGAGGCAAAGAAATTGGGGAGCCCCTCCCCTTACAGCTACAACCTTGTGTATTATTAAACGAGTTTTAGCAGGAAAAAATGCCTTTAAAAAACTCCTAGTTCCATGTTTTAATGGTGATTTGGTAGCCTTGCCTTTTTTCCTCCTGCTTTGTAAACAACAGAGTCCAAAACAGACTGGAGGGAAGTTATTGTACAGCTTGGATAGAAAATATGAAATGTTAATATCAAACCTGAGTGTCAAAGCCAAGTGCTAATTAATTATTTATAAGGTTGTGTTTATTTGACAGCTTGTGGCAACTGATTAGATCCATTCACTATCTCTCCCTCCCCTTCAGTGCCTAATAAATAATTAAATGCAGTAACAATTGACATATTTTTAACTATATGTGCCACACTGCATTACTTGACAATAAAAACAAATCAGATGTACAAAAGCCCATAACAGATATTTATCAAAATTTGCCTAGATTAAGAAGATCTGAAAACAACCTGGTTAGGGGGGAAACAAAAACAAACCAAACAAAAAACAAACAAACCAACCCCCACAAACAAACAAACCAAAAACCCCCCACACACCTCCCAACCCCCTCCCCCCGACCAAACACTATGAAAATGATACCCTGCAAATATTTGTGTAATTCTGATGCAGGTTCCTGCAGTTCACACTACGCCTGGGCAGCAAGTCGGTCCTGAGCACCTGCAAAGCACCTGACCAGCCCGGGGAAGGAGTGCTGCTGCACTACTCCTATGACAACGGGATTACCTGGAAACTGCTGGAACACTACTCTTATCTCAACTACCACGAGCCAAGGTACATGCACAAATATTACGAAGAGCGTTATTTACATGCAGTTATGCTGGTTGTGGTGGTCATTGCAATGCAGAGACTGAGTTCATGGTGCAAGAGGGAATGAAGAGTTTTTATTGCACACTGAAAGTTACCACCTTTCTCTAAAATTTTGCACCTGTTCTAGGCACTTCCCATTTTGTCACTCTACAAAAATGAGCACATGAGTTTAATGGCTTTCAAGTCTCAGGTGATACAACAGAACAAGCTGAGGCAGTGTGAAATGAGGGATAGGAGTGTACTTGTGGGAAATAGGGGCATGTCTCTTCCCACGGAAGCAGCCACCTGTAAAGAAAAATTAACATAAATTATTTGTAGCTTTGAAGCCATAGATACCCTCACTACACCATCCCCTGGGATTAGGAGTTTGCAGGCAGCAAAGGACAGCTGAGACAGAATCTGATCGTGAGGATCTCTGCAGGATTGTGAGGATCTCTCAGGTCAGCAGGGAACCTGTGCCTGCTCCCACTCGGAAGGCAATTGCATGACTTCATGGCTGTGCCTCTGCCCTGGGCTGGGCTTGGTGCCCTGGGAGAACCTGCTGGCGACTGCCTGGGACTCGCATAAATCAAAAAGAAGTTGAACAAAGAGCTCATCTTATCTAGGAGCGCCTCTGTTTGGTGTCAGATTAGAGAGGAATATATCTCTTGTATTTAGAGAAGGAGTTCCTTACTGTTACATTTGTGACACCATCCACCAAATTTGGTAAAGCAATGCAAAATCAAGACTCTCCATGAGCACACCTGTACCAAAAGCCCAGAACAG
The DNA here is from genome assembly GCA_013389985.1 of Dryoscopus gambensis. Classification (NCBI taxonomy): domain Eukaryota; kingdom Metazoa; phylum Chordata; class Aves; order Passeriformes; family Malaconotidae; genus Dryoscopus; species Dryoscopus gambensis. The sequence goes on along the minus strand of WEIT01033898.1, from coordinate 6,205 downwards.
TCTGGTCTGGATCTATGCAAACCCACTCACAGCTGGCAGCATCCACCTTCTTGGGGGGCTGCAGCCAAGCCAGTAAGTGCCAGTTAAAGGAGATGGTCTGCAAGGGGGCCCAGAAGAGGCAGAACTGACAGTGGCAGCACTGGATCCATTCCAGCAGGTCTATTTCCTGCCCAAGGGTAGCTTTGACCTCGCTATTGCCCTATGTCTTCTTCTCTACCAAGTTCAAGGAAAACATCTGAGTCAGCCCCAGCATTGGGACTGTAAATAGCCTGCAAGTCACTTCAGCTACATATAACCTTCATTATTTATGTTTATTGAGCTCAGATGAGCGCTCTAAAAAAAAATTAGATTTCCACATCTTGTCAATAACTCAGTACAAAATTGCAATATACAAAGTGTGATTAAGAATGTCCTAATGGAAAAAAACCCCAACCTTGTAGCATTAAAATTATTTCCTGGAAGCTATAAGAAATACTCAAAAATCTGAGAGGAGGACTGTATTTGATAGAAATATGTTGTAGACTTTAATTTTTGAAGTTCTAAATGTTTCCAAAGGAAAGATGCTACCAACTGGAACACTTATAAGTCTTCTTCAAAGTTTGCTTTGCCTGCCTTTATTATAGTCACATATATATTTTATATGGCCCTGTTTCTAATTCTTAGGTTCAAGATTACATCTGTAGGAGTTATATTTCCCTAAAGGTTTTTAATATATAGCACTATGAAATTTTTATAACAAAAAGGAAAATACATATCCTGGTGACTGATTTTAATGAAGTTAAAAATATAAATGTAATACATTACATAGATGGCAGAGACTTTTTTTGCTTTTTGATGTTAGGTATGAAACACAATCCTTGTTGATCTGACAAGGTACAGAGCAAAGTACAATATACACAAGTTAGAGAGATTTTGCCATGGGAGGATAGATAGATAGATAGATAGATAGATAGATAGATAGATATTCAGTCCACTCTGGGTAGATAGAAAAATGGCAGACATACAAACCTGAAGGTAATGCTGGCAATAATTATGAAGAAAGCGTCACCTTTTCATATTATGTTGTCTGAAAATATCACCATTTTTAGTAACATGAATGGACTGCTGCAAAGTTTGGCAATCAGTCTGTATCCACGAATTTAATTAATCTTCAGTCATACAAAAAATAATTACAAATTTAATGTTCTTCTGAAAAGGTGCATTTAATCTGCTAACATTTGACAGCTGCATTTTTCTTCTGAGCAGAACAGCGGTGGTTTTTCAATATTAGGTATGCGCATAGCTTGAAAGAATGAGATCAGAGCAAAGGTCTCCCAGCTGGTTTTTAAGAAATCTAATGGTGGCTGGTAATGTAAGTACGAACACTTTTCTTCTCTGCTGAAGAAAAGTCATTAGCAGGAATCCCCCTCCCTCTCCATCTATCTTCAACAAATCAAAGCCAGATAGGAGAAGCTGTTACGACTGGAGGTGTAGTCAGGTTCTGCATACTAACATATGTGCCATACACCGTGGTTTACACCTACATTTTTAAATTGTGTTAGCTTAATCCCCTGGGATGGGGAATTTATTTTAACATGTGTTAAATATTTTAAGATCTGATATGTATATCAGTGGTGTATGTAATGATTTAGGATTTTCTATATATTACTGTCAGTGAGAATTGGTGTCCACGTGGGCAAGCTTATGAGAGGTAAGAGTGAAAGGGAAGATACAAGCGTCAGAGGCAGCCACCGGCAGAGAAATTTGCCCTGGATTATGGCAGAGCATTAGCTCACACAAGTGCCAGGTGCTTCACAGTGCACGTTGGATACAGCGCTCCTCCTAGCCAGGGTACCAGCCTTCCTCAGGTTCACACCCCTGAAGCATGGCAGAAAACCTGGTTCCTTTTAGCATCAGTACCAATTTCTTATCATTTGTGCCTTTAAAAAATTAACTCAAAAGGTTATAGAGTTGCTTCTTATGAGGGAATCCTTGGTAGAAAAGAAGCTCTTGTGGTTTAGTCGTGTGCCAGAGGGCAGTGGGGCTTGGTCTTTCTCTTAGAAGGGTGCAAAGTCATTTAAACATGTTTATTTGAGTGTAAAGGAAACGTATCCACCATACATAAAGTGTGCTGGTCCCATGCCACATGGACATGGCCATGTCACCTCTGGCTGTCCCTCCACACTTCTCTCTCCAGTCGACGGGTAGCAGAAAGCAGCTCCTAGAAATGCCTGGCGGGACTTTTTGAGTGCTTCCCACCTGTTTAGCCAAGCTATTTGATTTTTTTTCTGGTTAATGGATTAATGTATTCTTCTTTAAAATGAATGTGACACTAAAAAACAGTATTATAAATCTACTCTTTACAAGGATGTTCTAGAAAGTAATTTTTAAGAGTGTGGTCTTTGCACTAAAAGCACTACAGGCACAAGACTCTTTCATATGCAGAGAACGAAACATTACAACAGGCAGCTTAGAAAGCCTTACGTCTGAAAAAAATTTGGTGCTAGAGTATAAAAAGATGGTTCCAGTTTACCTGATTTATCATTTTATTCACATTTCCTCTAAGAGAGAAAGAAAAATATCAGCTACATGATGAGCTTGCTGAAAACCCTGTTGCCAGCAAGTAATTGTACCCCAATGGAGACAAATGTCCCTGTTGCCAGTCTGTCTCAGGGCTGACGTGGCTGTGTGGGGTACTATGGTCTTAGTGATTTATGGAGCTTTCAGGGAGGTGTCATTGCTGTGGCAATTAATGCATGCTCCCTGCTGCAGTGTATGAAAATTGCTCCTGGAAATTAGATAATACTCTTAATTTTCTTCGTAGTTTGTCAATTCTAGGTGTGTTGACATAGCTGCCATGACACATCAGGTGACCTTGCATAACAGAAGCACCTGAGACTCACCTCCAATTGCATCTCTATGCAGCTACGAAAAAGAAGTGTCTGCCAAAAAACACTACACATAATCACACTGTCTGACAAGATGAACCTTTTCCATTTGATTGTGGCAATTTACAGGGGTGGGTTCTTCTAGGACAAGAGCATCATTAGAATTATGTCAATGCTGTGCAGGAACTAGTGTGGATGTTTACAAGATGCATATCTTCAGATCGGGATAAAACCCTCTGAGTCTGACAAAGTGGAACTGGAATTCTTAAATACTTGTCAGCTGATCATTCTTTTGCTAATTTACACCTTTAAATTTACTGAGAGCTCCACAGTGGAAGCAAAATTCACATATTTGGTAGAAACTCTTTCTGGTTGCTTTTGCAAGTGACTGTTTTTCAGTAAATGAACTGATTACCAAGAGAAGTAACAATTCCCCTGTCGCTGGTAGCAGCTATACCAGCAGATGCTACGGTATTTGTGGGCTGAATTTACTCCATGATTTTTAGGGTCAGTAAGGAAAAATTACCCTAAAATACATCCCCATGGAATTACTACAAACAGCAAAAACTGGCATTAATAACTCTGTTTTGTTTTCCAGAATAATTTCAGTGGAGCTGCCTGAAGATGCGAGGCAGATTGGCATTCAGTTCAGATGGTGGCAGCCGTATCACTCTTCCCAAGGAGAAGATGTGTGGGCAATCGATGAAATCATCATGACCTCTGTACTTTTCAACAGCATCAGTCTAGACTTCACCAACCTAGTTGAAGTCACGCAGTCTCTGGGATTCTACCTGGGAAACGTTCAGCCCTACTGTGGGCACGACTGGACTCTCTGGTGAGAAATATGAATTCTTTTACTGTTGTTTTCCTTGTTTATTCATCCTGCTAAGGATCAAGCAACTGCTGCAAATGCATCTTTCTGGCAGCTATTCAGAGTAATTGTGTCTCATCCTCACATTATGGACAGAAATACAGCCACTAATCTTATTGCAATTAGCAGTAAGTTTTTCACCTCATTGCATAGACTTATGTTTGATGGGAATGTATCCTAATAGAAAAGATTCAGAAATTTTTCATAATCTTCACTCAAAATCAAGGCAGGGTAATATGGATATGCAGGTAATTAAATAATCCCTTAAGTATAGACTCTGAACATTTTGTAAGTGATGTTCAGACCTGTGTACATAGCTGTTATATTGTAATCCAGAAAGGAAAGGCAGAAGAATATAAGCAAAATTACATTAGCCATTTGTAGTTGTTTTTTCTGGTATTGTATACACTTAGTCATTTACACTGTGATCAGAATTATGACATATTGCAATTATGCCTCAAATGTGCTGCGTATTTAGAAACAAAAGCAGGAAAACATAACATGCCTCAAAGAAAATAAAGGCAAGAGAAAGGGGAAAAAATGAAAAAAAATTGTTAGGATTGCATAAAAATAAGCTTTTTTAATAAAATATTAGCATGCTTCACAAAAAAAGATTCCGGAGCATTTGAGTGTAATATTTGGAATTAACACAAAGGAAGCTCATTTTAATCTGTGTGTTTTGATTCAAACCAAATAACAGTTTCATGTTAGTCTGATCAACTTATAAATCCAGTATAGTTTTAATTGGCATAGATATGTTTCTTTGGAGAAAGTAAAATCACAGTAATTATAGAAAACCTGAAGAAAATAAAATAATTTTAGCGTCCCCGTGGACACTCAGAGAAACACTGTTGGAATTTTATTAACAAGTATCTCTGAGCAATCTGATTTGACTTTCTGATCATCTGTCAAACTAAAAGGAGTTGGCTTAGCAGTAGGAACAACACCGAATGTGTCCTAGCACTGATAATGAGGCAGTAGAAGCACCATTAACCACTTAAATAAGGACGAGGAAGGTATTCGCTGCTCATTAAAATGAAACAACATGTTAGGGCTCAAACTGTTTGTATCTCCCTCATCAAAGAGTTGGAATGAAAGCCCTTTAATGACATTGTTTTCCCTCTGCACTTTTAAGACTAGTTTATCATGGGGAGGAGGGCAGATAATTTAAGATAGCGGAGGTTCCTCTATTTTCCTCCCATGACTCTAAATCCGAATCAAAATAATAAATGCTAAGCTAAATTCTGCATCCCATATGGAGATGGAGTAGGATTTGTTCTGCTCATTCGTAGTAGAAACATGCCTCAAATAAAGAATCAAAGCCTTCCTCCCTATTTATGTCTAAGTATTTTTCATTATCACTGGAAAACATGAACTCTATCCTTCACTGACCTTGCTTCTCTCAAGGGAAATCTTTTAACTTACACAAAGTCTGTACAAATGGTTGCTACTTAAATTAATTATTGTTGGGTTTTCCCAGCTGTGAGTCCATTTGGTTCTCATTTTCTAAGTCATGAGTTTCTAACTCACAAGCAGATCTTGCAGTAGCACTGACACCATCCTCTTGAGAACAGTCTGACAACAGCTTTTTCATTAGTATAACTATGGGAAATATGCTATCAATCATTTTACAGGGTGTCATCCCCAGGCCCATTTTCACAGAATTACTTTTAATTGTCTGTTAGGCCTCCATTTCTGCTTTAAAACCTGTAAACCTGAAACATTTATCCTTAAAATTGGAAAAAACTGAGGAGGGAGATTTTAAACTTCTTTTTTAAGAGACAATCTGTTCTTTTTCATATCTTGCGTCATTAAAAAAAAAAAAGAAGAAGAAGTTTGTTGATAAACATATGTTTTGATCAAAGGTGATTTTTCAGTACTTTTCATGGTCTATGTCTGAACAGTCATTTTATTTGATTGTCATCATCCACATTTGGTTTCAGAATGGATCTTAAACTTTATTACATCTAGTGTATTGGTTGTACTGAAAGGACTCCAGAACACTTTTAAAATGAAGTGTTTGATGATGTACATTAATTCATCACTTCTCCAAAATGATCATATTCAGGCAAAGTTTTGAACCAAATGCCTCTGGAGTATTACAGGCTATATACAGACACTTGCTTAAATATTGATAGGGATATATACACTTCATATATATATATATATATATATATTCATCTGGACACAAATAAAACAGCATTATATAAATAAACTGTCTTCAGTCAGATTACAGCATTACGATTTAACTCAGTGTAGCAAATGATAGAGTGTCCCACTGTCCCTGGAAAAGCCTGGGGGAAGACAGCAAACCTGCCTTGTCACGAACAATCTTTATGGAGCAATGTCATACAGTGGTCCTACATCAGCTTGGTAGTTAACCAGTGTCTTAAATGTTTTGCCATTTGGAATAATTGTTACCCTGTAACATGCAGAAAGTTTCTTTCAGGTAATTGACTTAATTATA
>WEIT01033897.1:21330-34720 GCA_013389985.1 Dryoscopus gambensis | reverse complement strand
GGGGCGGGGCGGGGGTCTCACGCCTCTGTCCCCTTCCTCCCCGCTCCACAGGCAGAGCGATGCTGAAGCCCGGCGACCCCGGCGGATCCGCGTTCCTGAAGGTGGATCCCGCCTATCTGCAGCACTGGCAGCAGCTTTTCCCGCAGAGCAGCCAGCTCAAAAGCAGCGGGCCCCTCGCCCAGCTCCAGCCGCCCGAGAGAGCCGAGCTCTCGGCTGACAACCTCCGCCAGCGCCCGACCTCCCTCTCCTCCGCCTCCTCCTCCTCTTCCTCGTCCACTCCGTCTTCCTCCTCCACCTCCTCGTGCGTCGCTGCTGCTGCCGCTTCCCTGGCTGGCCTGACCTCCCTGCCTGGGACCCAGCTCCCGGTCTTCGGCCCGCTGCAGAGCTCGCAGCTCCCGGCCGGGGGAGCGCCCGCTCCCCTGCAGGGCAAGGATTTGTGCGGGGTCGGCAGCGGCGGCAAATGCGGCGACCGTGGTGCCGCTCGATACCGCTGCACGGCCGAGGAGCTGGACTACTACCTGTACGGGCAGCAGCGCATGGAGATCATCCCGCTGAACCAGCACACCAGCGACCCCAACAACCGTACGTATCGTGCCCCTTCTCGCAGTCCTCCGCCCCTCACCCTTCGCTTCTCCCCGCACGGGGCCAGCCCGGGGACACTCCAGGCTGGGGGACCGCAGTTGGTGCCTGCACCGCTCTCCCTCCACAAGGAGCATCCTCCGTCTTGCCCTTCCCTCCCTTAATTTTTGCGTTGTTACCAGTGGTTTCAGGAGACGGGCAGCAACCCCTCAGTAGCAGTTTTTCTCGTCTGAAAACCAGGTCCTTCCCTGGAAGGCACGCTTCTCCGGAAAGGCTATGGTGGGGGTAGATTTCTTTCGGAGGGCTGCTTAGGAAAAGGGATTCAGCAATGGTTCAGGGCAACTAGCTACAAACCTGGTCCTTTCTCGCCTTGTGTGTCTCACTCCATTCCTGCCTGGAAAGCCTAGGCTTCTCTGAATACCCAGAAATCAATTACTTCTCCGAGCTGGGCAGGGGAAAAGTTGTAGTTTTCATCAGATGGTCTGGGGCAAAGTTTTCCTCTTCCTTATCTCGGAGTATCGTTTCCTTTCAGACCTCGTTAACACCTCTCTGGTTTTAGTTTTCATCCCTACGGAAAAGCATGACATAGTCACTTAAAAAGAAAAGCTGGTTTTCTAGACGAAAAGTCTGCTTGAGTGCCAGAATTAATTCAGGACTTGGTGGTTAGAAAGAGTTTAATACTGCTGTTGCCAATTATACAGTTGGGAGGGTTTTTCTGGGGGGGAGGGGGTGCCCCTATTATTAAACATCTGTATAGATGAGAGATTTGTAATTTTAGCAGCTGGTTCTGTCTGTCTTTTCCCCCTGTATCTATCAATACGATGCAACCGAGGAAATTCAAGGAGTGAAAAGAACTATATGAACTCCTATTAGTTCATCAGTTTTATAACTAACATTCAGAGCACACGGACCTGTCCCTGTTAACACACATGGCTTCGGCGCATGCACTGGTTTTTTTTTAATTGTCCCAAACACTCTCTTTTATCCTAAGTTTTCTTAAAGCTCTTCATTTTTGTTGTCCTTCTCAACCACCACTCCTGAAATGTCTGTTAAGGGAAGGAACAGACAAACGATACCCCAAACCAGCAACCCATAAACACACGCCCAAGCAAAACGCGGGTTCGTTTAATTTAATTTCAGATGCAGAGCTTGTTTTGAAAGTTTCCATGACACTCTGTTGTGTATTAATTAAACTGCGTGGATGCTAGCATAGTCTTAAGCGCTGTGCATATGTGCGAGAGGAAAGTTGAGTCGGAGTTTGGTGGAGATTTTCCCCGCCTTCTTAACATTGCAAATCTTTCTATATTGGATGTCGACCTTATTTTGAAAGACTTCCTCATGCTTAGTTTTACCCTGTAAATACTCGAATACCTCTTCGAGTATTTTGTACTCTTGGGTGAAGAAAACGTGATCTTATAAATTACATGCAGAAAATGGAATCCGAAATGCACTTCTAATCCACAACCGAACCGTTCAGACAATACATGTTTTGCTTCTCGGGGCCTCTCTGTAAATCTAAAGGGTAAAGGTTTTAAAAGGAGAAAGAAGAATTAAAAAGCGGTTTAGGGGGGGAACATTTTTAAGGAGTGAGTGGAATAATAGCACCCCGCAGAGTCGCAGTCGAAGCCTGAATAATTTCTTCCCGACCGCGATATTAAGGGTGGATTCGGGAAAGAAAACGGGTCGATTGGGGGAAGGACGCTTGTGAATCGCGTCCGGCCGTGACAAGGCAGCCGTCGCCGTCGGAAGGACGGGCAGGGGGCAGCCAGCGCCTCTCGCCCTTTTTTTTTTTTTTGTTTTTCCTCAGTTAGATTGAAACATTATTATAATTTACTTGTTTACAGGGCGGCTTTCGCCCCAGCGGTTAGTAGTTGCCTCTGAGCGAAACTTCCAACGCGAGTGTTACGGTCTTCTGGGACCAAGCGCAGTTGCTTTGGGCAACTCACGCTTTAAAAAAATAAAGAAAAAAGTAAACTCTAAGTGAAGAAGGAGTGCAGCAACTACAGGCTGTGCCGTGCCACGCACTCCGCGCACACGCACGACCAAGGGAATAAGCTTCGGGGCACGGGCCTGGCTGCCCCTGCGCGGCTCCCCGACTGCTGCCGGGGTCACGCTAGGGGTCTGTGAGCAGCCGGGATTTCCAGCCGCCTTGACTCCCAACCTCACTCCCCGTTTCGCATCCCTCTCACCCTCACTGCCCGTCTGAGGGGAAGAAGTTGGGAGGCTGTGGGTGAGTTGAGGAGAGCCGTCTACTTTAGTTTGAATTTCTCTTGCTTGCTGCACTTCCATCTCCGGATAGCCCCACCGAGACCTCGAGACAGGCGGGCTCTTCCCAGCCTGGCACAGACACCCACCCGCCGGGATCAATCCCCTCGGCGGAGAGGGGGCTTCGGCCGCCGCCTCTGCCCGGCTCAGCAGGCCTCCGTCTGCTTCTCGGGCTGTAATCTTAGCTGTATCTCCCTCACCAACAGAGCGAGTGCCCCGTCTCCCCTGCTGTCCCAAGTACTACCCCCCTCTCCATCCCCTTCTTCTCCGGGGCAACCCGCGTATCCCCGCTCCGCGGCAGGTCCCACCCGCTCGGGAGAGGAGCAGGCGAACTTCGCGTGTGCCCGCTGTGAGGGGCCGCGGCGNCCGGCCCGGCGCCGGGCGGCCGCCGAGGGAAGATGGATGGGCAGCGGTTTCCCCACAGACACACGCCTTGATCGTCAAATATCAATGAGTATGGCACGGTCTTGCGCGAGGGAGGGGGGCGAGGGCCGCCTAGGAGCTGTGAGTTAAGCGTCTGTATGTAATTGTTTTAAATTGAAAGAGGGTTAGATAGGGAAAAATAATAATAAAAAAAAACAATCAAGAGACAAAACCCTAATTAGGGCCCTGCAGTCTTTACTCCCAGGGAAGTAAAGGGGATTATGTTAAAGCCCTGATAATGTGGCAGGCGGCTGGGGACCGTTTGCTTCCCAGACTTGAATCTGGAAGGATGAGGGTATTTCTGGGCGCTGGGGGAGGGGTGCTCAGGCTGCCAGGAGGAGATCTCCTAGGGTGAGTCCGGGGGCTGCAGGGCCGGCTTGTTCCCGTGGAGACTTGCCCCTAGCTTCTGGGGAAACGCTTCTGCACTGAGAACTCTGAGACTCCTCCACCTTCGCCAGAAAGCATCAACCTGCCACTGTAATAAATACACTGTGTAAAACTGAAGTGTCACGAGACCAAGCACTTTGCACGCCTTTTCCCATTCAATTTATGGGGAGATAGTGTACATATAACATGCTGTGAAGTGGATCGGTGTGGAAAATATTTGGACTTTTTTTTTTTTCCTCTAGACTGCTGGTAACCTGTATGATTTAGCTATTTTACATCATTAGTTACCCAGCACCCTTAAACATAGCAGATAGCCATACATTAGATTGAGGTTAGAGAAGGTGGTGACTGTTTATTTAGGGTGATAAAATGGTCCATCAGCAGTAATCTCCATCGATATGTGCCACCAGGAGATGAAGGATGAGGGGACAAGCCACAATTAATTGCCCTATAGTTTTGTAGGAGAGAGTGGAGCCGGTGCGGACTGAACTTCGATCTCCTCTCCTAGAGCCTATTCATCATCTCTACATTGTATATGGGGGTCTCTCAGGGGCACAGGGTGGCAAGGTTTATCTACACACAATATTCTCCTACCCTTCTCATACCTGACACGGAAATTTAATTCATTCATACCTACGGTAGAAGGCAGGGAAAATCAAACCCACCTCCCCCAAGCCGCCCCCCACTAGCCTCTTAAAAATAACCCGAAAGCCGCTCCGCCGGCGGGGCTCCGCTCGCCTCCCCTGCGCCGCGCGGGGAACGGAGAGGGAGAGCGAGGGGGTAAAAGCCGGGCGAGAGAGAAGGTCGGGCGTCCAGGACTCGGTGACGGCCGTGGGTCAGAGGGCTGATCTTGGTCCCGCTCTCTGCAACGAGTATTTAGAATAAATAACTAAATAAATATAGGACACACGACGGGAAAGTGCGTCCGTGTTTCATCCCCCCAAAAGTCTGCCTCCAGTCAGGCAGTCTGCAAGAAACTGCCAATAATTTGGCAAAAGGAGGTAGATACCAACTCATCGATGAGGAAACTGAAGAAAAAGGGAGACCGTGCTTCCCTGGAAAGATCCAGCCCTCAGGAAACGAAAGGGTACTGTCTCTTCCAGCCCTCCCTCCTGCTTGGCTGGGTACCCGGGCCCAGACAGGGATGCAGGGCCAGCCGTAGTGATTTATACTTGCAAGTGAGTAATACCACGTGAAATGATGGCCACTTACACTGGATACCTGCATGCTTGTGGTGAATTATGAAGCAGAGGGTCAGAGGCCACCCTTCTTTAATACCAGCAAACTGCAGGTATCCAGTCTAACTGCACCTTTGAAGCACATTATTGCTGAGGGAAAATGTATTTCTTTCATTTATTGTTACAGCTGGTTTGCTGGTAAAAACACCATGTTAAACCCTAGTTTTCACCAACAAAATCCTTCTCCTTTCAGATTTGCTTTAAGGCATGCAGTAGTAGTGTTATTTATGTTGGTGAATGGTTAAAATTCCATTTTGGGGGCAATGATATGTCCTTTTGCTTAGGTTTAGTACTTTTCAGTGTACTCACATGGAGTTATAGTACTGGCATTTCACTGCCTTCATTTTTCTGGAGGCACATAAGCAGTAACATATTGCAGTCCTTCCATAAAAGCCATGCCAAACAGCTCCACTAGGAAATCCTTCAATTTTCTTTTTCTTGCATCTTCCTTTCCTTAATCCTCCTTATCTTCAGAATACGAAGGTATAAAGTAAGAAACTGATCTCCTTCCAAAGTGGTTTGGCTGTATGTGGGTCTCCAATGGAGTATTCCCTATGACTTTACCTTCTAGATCTCTGGATTTTATCAGGACATACTCTGCTTTGGCTGCAGTCCTCCTTTACTTTTCTATTTTCAACAAGTCCTCCAATTTTCTCACATTTCTTGGTTCTTCTTGACTTGACTTGGGGCTTGCCTGATGCTGTTACACACAGTGGAAGTATCCATTTCAGCTGTCCTCAGAGAAGCCCGGTACTCACACACAGCTGCTCTCTGAGGCCAGACTGGAGGAAGGGCACAGCACGTCTCTCCTTGTCACCCTCTGAGGCCATCCTCTGGAAAGTTCACACTTACACAAGTATCCCTTTCATGTGAATTCCCTACACCAGCGTGGGTCATCATGGCCACCACCCAGTTCAGAAACTCCGGTGATTTCTGTGGACCACAACACTCTCCCTCTCAAATCCCTGCTTCTTTTCCATGTTGGCGCAGTTTGTCACATTGTACTCTGCACTACACATGAAGATGATGCTGTTGATCCTGCTGTGAGGCAGGATAGTGTGTAAGTCTTGCAGTTCTTGATTTTTTTTCCCCATCTGATATGAAGGAAATCCTTCTCTTGTCCTCTGAGGTAAAGGAATCCACTGCTTACAGTGATGGTCCTTAAATGGATGCTTCCTTGTGCTGCATGAAAGTTAGTCACAGAAGAGGAAAAGATGCACAGTAGCTTTTTACTCCAGGTATGGTGAAATACACCTAGGATGGCTTCCACTCCTTACAACATTTATGAGAATTTTTTTAGATTTTATTTGTAGAATTACGTAACAACTGAAGTCAAATGTATAAAGCATGAAACTAAGAAGAATTTCAGTACTGCTTAGTATTAAAGACAGATTCCTCCCTTCTCAACAACAAACTATTAGCCAACACAGTTTCAAAAGATGTTCCATTTTCCAAATTTTCAGCTTTGGCAGGACAAAGGGAAAGGAACACAGCAGGGGATCAGATACTGTGACTGCCAAGTATTAAGACATTACCACTGTTTTTGAACAGTGGAAAATAAATATCGCCATGTGTGACTTTCTGTAAGGGTAAATGACAGTGACACAGGGTTTGTTTATACTCCTTGACAATTTCTTAGTTTCTTTTTCTTGGAAATGTAGAAATAAAATGTTTAACCCACACTCATGTACACATATGGCCAGGATGAAGTTAAGAAATTCTTGTTCTAGGCATGAACTTGGATTTTTTTGCATGAGAAGTTATGTATATGTGGTGGCAGGAGGCAGGAACTTGACACTAAAATTGTCTGACTGGAATAATGAAGATACTTTAGCATGTTTAATATAAATTTCTCCAGATGTACAGTTCTTCTAAGAAAGCCATTGTAACCAGCTGGTTGTGAAGAGTTACACACCTGGAAAACCTTAAAGCAGCGCAAACAGGTAGAATTCAAGGGCCTACCCTGGGTGCTAATTGACATCATAGTTACACATCATTTCTTTAAGCCCTCCGTTTTCCTATAAGAGGTTTTCTTTCTAACTTGCATGGGTAGGTGCCAGATTTCATAGAATCATAGAACAATTTTTTGTTGGAAAGTATCTGTGAAGTCATCAAATCCAACTGTAGATCATAGAGTTCAGCTATAATCTGTTTAGAGTGTATCACATGCCAAACTGTTTCGGATTGTGGGTTTGGTTTTTTGTTGTTTGGGTTTTTTCTTCCCTTTTCCTATTTGAGATCCTTTCCTATGTGACCTCTGGTCCCAAACCACAGTGCTGCCCCTAACATCTTTGGATATGCCAAAACCACAGGGTTTCTTGACTGGTTTTGAAGAGGAAAGGGAAGAAAAGATGCTGCGGTGATACCTCACTTTCCAAACTAGCTGTGGAAATAATAACAAAAAAAAAACAAGAACCCCCTCCCGCCCAGCATGTACTCGAGGCCTTGTATTCATCATGACTCAGAACGGTTGTAGGAATATCTGTTGCATGATAATCTTCTCTTAGGACTCGCCAGAAATGTCTGCACTGGAGTCCTGCAAACTCCACCCTCCATCCACCTCTAACTGACGCGGCTGAGGGAGCAAACCCCCTCTGCAGCTGCGGTTTCGCCCAACACAAGTCGTTTTGCGGCAGGGATTATGTCGCCAGGGCAAGGCGAAATTGCACCCTCCAGCCAAAGTCGTGCTTTTGCCGACGTAAGCGCGGTCCCCACTAGGTGGCTTTGTCCTGCCGCGCCGGCCGGCGCCCCTCTCCCTCCTGCCTCCTGCCCGGACCTGCTAGGGACGGATGGCTTGGGGCCAGTTTCATGCGCAGCCCCTCTGCAGGGGCACCAGCCAGAGCAACGCACAACTCAGGGCTCGTCTTCTCGCTTTCTGCTGAGATCTGTAACCGGTGCTGCGGGTGGGGAACTCCGACAGACGAGCACCGGGTGGAGAAACGCGTTTGTTGCAAGACCCAAAGAAGCAACGATTTTGAGGGAAATTAGCTTCCACGTGTAACTTACTGAATTGCTGAATTACTATTGTTGAACGCAACACTTTTTAATGGTAAAATCTGAAGGAGGATGACAGAAAAGAATGGTTATGTAGCATGTCTAAAACTGGAGAATACACATAGAAGCCATAATTTGAAGATGCATTTTTTGTTATCCTTTAGCAGCTTTTGCTGTATTGAGGGGAGGATTTTCATCTGAAGGATCTGTAGGAAAGAGGCCTACTTAATACGTAGTACATCCACTTTGGAAAGAACATCTGAGTCAGGCCCCCTGAGAATTGGGTTACAGGCAACCTAGCAAGTCTGAATCTGTGGCATAGACCATGAAACTCCTGCTTCTGTACTGAATGCTGTGCTCTGTTTTTATAAGGAGTGGTATATAAAATTATTAGGGGAATGTAGGATTTGCTATAAGAGTACTATGTCATAATTATTGGTTTTTCTTTGTATTTCTGGAACAAATTTATATGAAAACCTTTATTGTGCTACAAAAATGAAATGTGAAGAAGATGGTAACTTATTTCGAGAGATTCATTGCTATGTTAACTCAGCATATCTTCAGAGAAATGAATTTCTTGAACATGAAACATTTTCCTGGAAGATGCACATTCGTGGTGTGTGGAATTGTGTGCAGTGGAAAAATTTAATCAAAATTCTCTTTGCTCAGAAAAGAAAAGTCATGGTAGGATCTTCCAAAGATAGAGACACATCACCCATTAACAACAGTTAGGGAAATCAACATTTTTACAAACTGATCTTTTTCACAGGAAGTGCTCACAAATCCAGATATGCTGTTTTGGTTTTTTGCCTAGCTTCCGTTATACGTAACAGGCAAAGAACATGCGTTCTCATTCAATAAAAAAAATTTCAAATGTGTGCTAGGAACCATTAATATTTGCTACATAATTTCAGTTTTAAGATTAGATTTGTCTTTAGGAAAGTAAATGTGCATGCAGGCTCCAATTTGTCATTCATGAGGTTCTGGTTTCTTTATTTTATTTTCCAAATACACAGGCATGCACACACATGTTAATGTAAAAAGCAGAGCGAATGTTCATTTAAAATAAGGATTAAATTAAATCTTGTTCCAATTAAGCCCTTGGGCTGAGCTGTGGTAAGGCAATTGAGAGGGACTTGCAAGGCGCTATGACTGTGTTTTAAAATGTCTCACTGAAACACACTGGGATGGTTTGACTAGGCTATTTATATTCGTCAAAAAATTAATCTTAAAAACCATTGTTAAAGTAAATGAGTCTTGGCAAATTTGTGAATACACCAGGCTTGCAAATTGTCTGCAAGATTTCTGCTCAGCCTTTGGAATTTCTTATTTAGGACTTTGGTAAGATTTGGGAAACCAGCCTAAGCAACACACAAAGGGCACGGTGTGTATGAGTGCTGGACTGCCATGAAATGACAGGAAAAGCGTAGGGATCTGCATGATGTGGCCTGTGGCAGTGGTGATGGTGGTGGCCAGCAGCACTGTACTGATAGCGTTTTTCCCTCTTTGTCCCTCAGGGTGTGACATGTGTGCTGATAACCGCAACGGCGAGTGCCCCATGCACGGGCCCCTGCACTCCCTGCGCCGGCTGGTGGGCACCAGCAGTGCGGCTGCGGCAGCCCCTCCGCCCGAGATCCCGGAGTGGCTCCGGGACCTGCCCCGGGAAGTGTGTCTGTGCACCAGCACAGTGCCTGGCCTGGCCTATGGCATTTGTGCGGCACAACGGATCCAGCAGGGCACCTGGATTGGGCCCTTCCAGGGAATCTTGCTCTTGCCAGAGAAGGTTCAAGCAGGTGCCATCAGGAACACTCAGCATCTCTGGGAAGTAAGTTACCATCTCTCCTTCCTTGTCAAATTTGATAATTTTGAAGTAAACGTGGAGTGTAATTGTATGCAGTACTAGCACCATAACTAGCCGTGAAAATAAGCAAACAAACCCAGAATTCAAATAAACTGAGCAAGCAGGTTTGAAAATGTAGCCAGTGCAACCAAAAGCCTTGCTGGGCTAAAGGTAGCCAGAAAACCAGTGGACACCACAGGGCTCCAATTGGTTTGAAGAAGAAAAGCTGACTGTTGCAGATGCTGTAATGTGGAGTAGACACGCTTGACCAGAGAAGCCCGAAGCTTTTACAAGTGCTTTCTATATTTTGACCTGAGTTACAAGAGCTGATGGAGCTCTCAGGTCACAGCACCAGCTGTGTCATGTTAGAGCAGCACATGTGGGTTGAGATGGAGTGCTGCACCACGGCCCCCAGCCAGTCCAAAAGAGCTGCTGAAACAAGCACAGGACTCTATTCTGCAGCCTGCTTCTTTGCACAGTGAAGGAGTTAGTCCTTGTTCAGTTTAGTTCAGCTCTGGTCCTGTACCGACGGTGCATTCCCCTAATGATGTTTCCAGTACTTTTTTGTGAAAGCCACTTCCAGATACCTCAAGATTTTTTTTTTATTATTATTATTTGTCACTGTCTTAGAGAGGGTAATGGTGATATCTCTTAGGGAAAACCTATAATCCTTTTGTGTCAGAAACAGCTTACTCTCTTCCTAGTCTTTTGCCATTCATTTCTTCTTTAGTTTGTACAGGAAGGGGTACTTTTTTACTTCTGTGTCATCCTCTGTAGCTGCAATCCCTGCTTGCCTTAAGACTAAGTGCAACAGGCAGTCAGTAGAAATACGCCCATAGATCTGCGAGTGGTATTTGGTCATCTAGATCAAAACCAGATCTTCAGAATATAGGGAATCCATGAAGATGCAAAGAGTGTTTTTGCTGTCTTCAGTGTGGTACAGTGAAAGTGCATGGATCTTTGAAAGATGTTTGGGGGTGTGGAATAGTAGGAGCTCCTGTGCTTTTCCTACATGCAAACAAATAACAAATAACACGTCAGGGTCTTTGACTCAAGGTATTTACCCAAAAAAGTAATTGTGGAGATTTTCACATTAAAATCAGTCTCAGAACACACCTGAATAGGATCAGTAGAACTGGATGAATTGCAATGGCTGGGAGTTTTGCTGCTGCCTCCAGTGGAGATGGAATTTTTTGTATATAGTAGATATTAATAATTCACATTTTTTGTTCCTACCAAAGCCCAGCGATTATAATGAGAGTATTTTGGAGCATGTTATGAATCAGATATTTTTTATGGGACACTTTATAATGATGCTGAAGGCTCTAATTCTTAAGAAGGGTATTGAGGTTTAGACTATTGTAATTAACAGAATACATAATATTAAAATGAGATTGCCAGATCCAGAAATTACATAAAAGACTGAAATTTAGATAAAACAAATAGAATCAAGTAATTTTTTTCTATAAATATTTACATTATCAATTTANATATTTACATTATCAATTTAATTTTTAAAAAATTATGAATTAGTTTTATGCAAGTTAAGTTGCAAATCTTGACAATATCTTTTTAAGGAAGCAAGAATTTTTAGTCATATTTTAGGTTAACTTAAAAACTGTTTTGAAGCAATGAAAGAAGCTAGGGCTTTTTAAAAAAAAATTAAGAGCAAAACCCAAAAAGATATTAAGGAAAAAAACAAACCAACCCAGTACTATTTCATGTGCCAGATTCAGTCCCTCAGTAGTTGTCAGCGAGTTTTTGCGTAGGATTACTCTTGTGCTCTTAACGCACAACACAGATTTCCTGCTGGCTAGCAAAATGAGTGATATTTTAACTGAATTATTTTTAAAATAGTAATTAAATTTATTTAATATTAATGTATTGCTGGGCAGCTTATGGTCTTGAATTATTTCTGGTAATGACCAAAACTGTTATCAAAGAAACACATACTCTAAGCTCCAGCTAAAATTTTGCTGTTTCTCATTTGCTTTGTCTTGTCAATTTGGCATACTTTATCAAAAAAACAATGTTTAATAAAGAAAAATATAGTAAAAGAAAGTAATCAGGACATGTGTGTGTGATTTTTACAAAACCTGATCTATGAAAATAAATGAAAGCAAGTGAAAGTATATATCTGAATAGTCTGTATTCATTTAGTCTACATGGTATAGGAGTGTGGATTAAATCACTGTAAATGATAAAGGAATGCCTCATCACAGTCCCTGTATAAAGTTGTGACTTTAGTAAATTCTCTTCCACCAATGTTTTCCAGACAGCTGCAAATGCAAGTCTGTCTACAGATCAGCTGTTCGGCATTAGGTCTTGATGGACCTTACGGAGAGAACTTCACTTTTTTAGTATCGTAAATAGCATTTTTAATATTTTCCTCTCAGCACTGTAAAGTTGATAAATATTTGTTTTAGTTTACAGTTCTTTGTTTTCAGTGTACACCAGACAAATAGAAGGGCCATTGAAAATGCTTTTAAGCATAGTTATGGCTCTTTTTTTCATACTCTTTGTTGTGGGAAACATCAGAAGCACTGTGTTTGATGTATGGTTCAACGCTATGGAAATATGCTTCAGCCTGTCTGCACAAGTGTTCCCACCATGCACTCAATGTTTGCTTTGTACGTAATCCACACAGCATAATGTACAACTGTTCAGAGTAAATTACATACCATTCCATTACCTCACAACAGGCCTTGACACCTATGGGTGTTCATGGGAAATTATAGAGTTCTCTCACAATCAGCCAAGATAATTTTTTATAACTTACAGAAAGATCAGTGTTTCAGAAAGCCAAAAATATTAGTCATTTTCAGTTGTAGTGCTTTTTTTCTTCCCCTTTGGCCCACTTGTATAACTAGAATTTGCTTGTATTTTATAAAAATACAATAAACTCTGATTTGTTTAAAACAAAAACAGGACTGGGTGTATTAAGTAAACACTCTCTTTGGTAATACAGGCATTTATTCCAGCAGTGCTTGATAATATTTCTGATCCCTTTTATTTTTTTATTTTGAAGTAGTGAGAATAATCCTTTTGTTATTGCAAAGAAAACAGAGACTTTCTAAGCAATCAGGTCTTACTGATGAGAATGAGATAATTTTCCGCTAATGTGTTTTCTAGTAAAGAAGTGGAAAGGCACAGTTGATTCCAACATATATGAAAACATTATCTCAATTATTAATGTGTCCTTACTCCCTGGAGATAAATTAATCTAGTTGCACATGGTTTCCCCTTTCTGTTTAACATCAAAATTTAATAAGAGTAGACTTAAGGAATGTATACGATACACACTTCTATTAGAATAGAATTTTAAACAGAAGTTTAAAAGGCGCATTCATTTTAGTAGTCAAAGTTTTTCAGTCTCCAAACTTTAAACTTTGAATGCTGGAAACAGCTAATTTGTACATGAGCTTTTCCCCTGCAAATGCAGCGTAGAAGAAAAAACTTTTACTGACAGACATATCAAAGGATAGAGTCTTACAGTTTCCTGTTCTTCATGTGCCTGATAAAGAGTTTGCTATCTCTTTTTTTTTTCCTTTATGAGAGGTCATTTTCTTGCAATAGCCTAAGAATGTCAAATATATTATTTGACTTCATTTCAACTTTACTTAATTGAAGTTTAGCATTTTTGGAAGTAATGCTTTATCAGATG
>WEIT01033897.1:0-20267 GCA_013389985.1 Dryoscopus gambensis | reverse complement strand
AATTGAATTTGGCATGGGGGCAGATTCTCTTCCTATTGAACAAAGTGAAATTTGGAATAAACTGTGGTGTTTGGAGTTGGATACAGCCCCAGAATTTTAACAGTGTTACTGGAAACAGTAATTCCGTAGACTGCATGGAACATGCACGTGTCTGGACACACACTATTCCCAGAAAAAAAAATATTTTCTAAATTGCTAGATCATGCAGGGACTATCTGTTTTTCCATGGCACATAATCTCACCTTGGAGATTTAGTTATGTAATTCGCAAAAATACTGAAGTGGAACACAAATAAATATAAAAGCTCAATTCTGTCCTTATTTGACCACTACCTTTCCTCATTGCTGACTAGGCACCAGTATTATGGAAACATTTGACCTTTTTATTTAATTAATTATAAAGGTAATTTCCACTGTTGGATGAGCCTAGTTTGTAAGGCCCGAAATTGCAATTAGTTTATGATACCATTAACAGTTAACTATTTCTACTGACTTTTGATTCAGAATTGGTAAATAAAAGCAGTACTTTAATGACCTATACAAATATCCAAAATGTGTTGTGTGTCTGATGCCAGTAACGTCTTTACAATAGATTTGACAAACCGAAACAGCACTGTGTGCTTTTCAAGGTGGTGGTGATACTCAGTGTTCTGCAGAACTGTCTCAATCACTGCTCTACGCAATTTTGGTCCCCCAGATTCCGTGGCATCAAATGTGCATGGACTTTAAAAGTGCAGACTTTTAAGTAATCACTTGACATAAAAGCTGGAAAATTCAGCCCAGGCTATACCTTCCTTCTACACATTTGGCACCTTTTTCAGATAAGTTACAGAATTCCATTATCCAAGTTGTTACACATGTGTGACAGAGGTTGACCTTTAGTCATGTCAATCCTTTTTGCGTAGGCCTCGGGCTCCAGCCTAATGGCTCAAAGCCTGATTTACTCACTGTAATAAGGGCAGGAGGTCGAGCAATTGTCAGCTTGCCTGCTCATACTCCTCTCGGAGCCTGGTTGAAGGCTGTTAACACAAAGCTTTTCAAAGTGAATTTACAACCACCACCACTGACACAGGCCAATCAGTACACCATAAATGTCAGGTTAGTGAGATTGAGCAGTAAGTAAAGCACTGCCAGCCCACTATTGGCTGAAATCAATTGCTTAAGGTTTAACTGAGAATAGCAATCCCTGTACGACTATGTCTGCAGAACCAGCTTGAGGGTGGAGAGTGAGCTGGAGGGTGGTTTAGGTAGAATTACCCACCAGCCACAGCCATGGCATCATGTCCTGCTTTTGTTCTCCTTCTGTTTGAACAATGTGCTGACAGAATCCATGGTCAGAAAGTTGTCAGACCAGCCTTTTACTTATAGGAATAAGATTATTCTTTTTTTTACCTAGGAAAAAAAAAAGGGACAGGGGTAAAGCAGTGGGCTGTCTTACCTGGACAAAGGATGCTAGGAAATTTTTTAGCTTCTTATTTCAGTAATTCTTAGCAATTTTTAGTCCTCAATTCCCGAAAGACTTTTTCATGAGGAAACTGTGGCTTTTTTGCCATTGGCTTGTAACTGGAAACTATCGCAGGTTTCACTAATGAGTGATTATGTACCTGATGGTCTGAATATCCATGAGATGTAGTTACCCACAAGACTGAATGTTTTTATCATTTTGTGTAGTGACAGCTTGGACAACAATTCATTTGGCTTTGAAAGCATCAGCATTAAAACGTAGAAATCCATTAAAATGCTGTATGCCAGGATTTATAAATTAGGCAATTTCCTTGATTATTGCAATCATTTACAAAATTGATTGTCCCAGTGTGGTATAGGCAGATTTCAGCAATGATCATTGACAACAGGCACATCCTCTAATATCTATACTCATTGTTCCCTAAAAGAAAAGCCACTCTACTGTGAGGTTATTCTCCATCTCAAGGTCAATTATGCATTGAAAAAGTCTACTAATGTAGAAGATCACACATTTTTAAAGTAGAACCACATCAGCTATTTATAGCCTGTAATAATAGCCGGAACACTTATTTTTTTTCTTCTGTTTGTAATTTGTTTGTTGACAGCCAGGCATTCACTTGAATCTGTAGCGCATATACTTTTTGTGATCTGTTATTGAAAGGTAAATAATTTTGGCAAATTGCAGCTGTAAATATTTATTTGATTGAAGATTTAAAAGTCAATAGTGTGTTTTATTTGTTGCATCTTAAAGTTCTAATTAACCAATAGATATAGTGTACAGTAACTTGACTGGGGTCAATTATTTCTGCAAGACACAATCAAGACATTATGTCACAAAGCAGATATGCCCTAGAAGTTTTCCTATATTAAAACAAATACAATAAAGCCACAAAATGCTAGCCACCTACCACAAAACCAACAGTGCTTTCTACTTGTGTGGAAATATGCAATGTGCATGGTCAAAACCTATAAATGGTAAACCTTAAAACGCAGGTGATTTCAGGAGACTCTTTTTGCAAACTGTACAATAGGTCCAGTTGTAGCTGACACCAAGCTATTTTGTATCATATGCATATCATGAGTTTCCAAGACTAATGTCCTGCAGTTGTTAATCAGTCCTTGCCTGGACAAGATAGCCATTGATGTCACTATGAGCTTTGATTTAATGAGGCCTTCAGGCACGACTGAATAGCACCGTATCAGTGTAATCACAATTCTTAAATCTTTTTTTCTCAAAGATAGGTGAGTGGTTCTTTCGGATGGGCAGAACCACCTGCATATTCTCTGCTGCTGTCTATACAGCAAGAGTATGGCAGTAAATGTGAAAGGACTCTTGTAGAAATGCATTCATTTGACCTAAAGACAGTATTTTGCTGTGAAGAAAGGGAGCTGCCAGTGGCTGTGTAGTAGTGCATTGTGTTTCGCTAGATGAATATTGGAATCAAAGAAAAACAAGGGGTTTTACAAAAAATTTGTAGCTCAAAACTGTATTGTTTGTACTGCATTGCATATTGCCTGGATTTAGCAAGATGTGCAGAAATAGTTCTGAATTTTATCAGTAATTCAACCTGATACTTTCTGTGTGGAGACCTACTGGTGTATAAGAAAGCAAATTTATTGACCTGAGGATATTTCTAAAGATGTTTTGATTTAATCCATGGAACTACAAAGTAGAGAAAAGTGGTTTTATCATGACTACAAGTTCTTATGAAATAGAGGCCATAGTAAGGCTCTGTTCTTCATGTTGTTCACCTGCAATGAAGCCCTGGATTTGGAAATAGGGTAGTGGTCAGTATTACAGTCTTAAACTAGTAATCCCACATTAAGTGAAGTGTCATCTAAGACACATATGAAGTAAGCAAATTTAGAGTTCACTATTTTTACCTAGACTAATCTTCCAGTTTTGCAAAGGTCACTGTTTTTGTCTTTTAAAATATTTTATATGTACTTTCTTCCTGATGCCACATTTCACTGTGGAAAGCAGGGTATCAGTTTTTATCAGTCTGTGAAAGGAATTTTATAGCAGTATGGACTGGTGACTGATACTATTTTTAGACCACAATTTTGCAAAACAAGCTCACTATTTAAGTAAAAATATTTTTTTAAAAAAGTGTTCTCTTTTTTATATTCTATTTTTATTATCTATTTCTCTTTCCGTTTCTATTTCAGTTTCTGTTTCTATTGCTATTCCTATTTCTATTTTAGGCTGTCTTGCATGCTCTCCCCATTTCCACCGCTCTAGTAAAAGGAGATGAAAGAGATGCTTAATCTCTTAGACAAAAATGATGAGAGCTTGCATTGGGTTTTTTTATTTGTATAATCAGTTTCTAATAAAGCACATCTTAATTTCCAATTGGAGAGGTGAAGAGATAGTTGTAGATTTTAGGCTGGGTTTTGTTAATTCATTTCATTGTGACCAGAAAGGTTCCAGTGACAGCTGCAGTAACAAAGTGACATTTGACTGCCCCTAACTTATTTGTCTTTCAGAGCAAACATTCTGAGATTTGACATTTGATGAAAAAAACCTAACCCCCAAACTTAAAAAAAAAAGATTCTCATCCATGACTTAAGGCCACTGGCCATCTCAGAGCAGGAAAACTGGTGTACTGGTTGGTTAGGATTCCTAGATGGCATGCATTTGGAAAGTTCAGGGAGAAACACTAACATTTAATGAACATAAATATGTTCCTTTTTAACGGATGCAAAAATATCATCACAATACTAACACAAAAGTAGTAGGTTCCTGAAAAAAATCAGGTTGATTTTAAAAAAAGTGTGGTTTTCATCCAAATTGTAAATTGCAGATTAGTTTTGACCAGTTCCAATAGAAATGGACAAAAAGTTACACAAACTCAGAAATGTCAGTTGAAGCTGTTGTAACCCTTTGGGGCAGTTGTCAAAGTGTACCAAGCTGAGACCTCAGCTGTGCTTTCAGCAGTGTTCTCTTTCCCATGGACCCAAGCCTGTGTATTGCTAGAGACCATGCCCTGATTCTGGCATTTTTCTTCCTGAGGTCTTGCTTCCATGTGGGGACCACAGCTTTTCACCCAGCTGAATCTCATCTGTTGTTCACGGACCAACACTATAGAGTTTAATTTGCTATAAATTCACTATAGAATTTAATTAAAAGTCAGGTAACGAGTTTAGAAAGCTCTGTTTCTGATGAAATTTTATCACAAAGATAAGCAAAATGAAGATGAACACTGGCATTTCCTTAGACCACACATTAATCATGAAAATGTCTAGGAAAAAAATGGGTACCCAACTGATGATCAAGTTTTTGCATCAGTGTTGTCTCACCTGAATTTTCATTCTCTATTCTGATCATGCCAGGATCACATTCAAGTTACTTGGAATAAGGGAATAAGAGGTTGCATTTTAGGCATATTAACCTTTTTGCTGGTTTCCCCTGGATGGTACTAGTATGTCCCCAGTCTAGGGGTTTGGTGAATTTCGAGCAGTGGGGACTCTTCAGCAGAAACCACACAGCCTGGGCTCAGGGATGCCTGTAGCCCACCCTATGGCAGAGCCTGCGTTGGAGAAGGCTATATATCTGAGCCTGGGTGGGCTCAGACTGTAACTCTGGCTGAGTAGCTGTTTGACCTCGGGGTCTGCCATTCCCAACAAAAGATGGCTGAAGGTCAGGCTGAGGTCTGTAGCCTCCCTTTCCTCCAAAGACCATATTTGTCTGTCTCTTTTCTTAACCTTTGTGAGTTTTTGTTTATTCAATAAGATGTTAAATTTCATGCCCAAATTACACAAAAGTGACATGACCCAGAGGCAATAGCGTTGCAGAAGTTTTACCTCATTGTCTGAAACTGATTTTTCTTTTACTTTTGAAAGGGTATTTGTGTGCAATTTCATAGTTTGCTTCCAGGCCAAATCAAATGGTCTCTCCTTCAAAGATATAGTAACTGGATCACTTTAAAGGCCTTGGTAGTGTCTTAATCTCCTTAATCCTTCATTCTTAATTTATATTTCTTCCACTCTATTACTTATCTCTTCTGAAATCTCACAGGTCCACATATTATACTTTGCACTAATCATTTGCAGTCTATGGCCTGCATGTCACAGTGCCTGTATTTATGATCAGAAATAGTTAGCAATGCCTCTCAGGATGCCATCAATCACAATTTGAAATAACAAGGATAGCCACTGAAGAAGTTTGTGCAGCGCCTCGTGCCCTCTCTGAAGCTGAGCAGAGCACTGCTCCTGTAGCGCACCCAGCCACTGGTTGGTAGGCAGATTAGGAGAAATGTTCCTTTCTCTGCCATGTTTGGCTTTCATTCGTCTGTTTTAAGGTATGAAAGACATCAAGAATTTAACATCACTGCTGCATCTGCAGAGAAAACAGCTGGCTACAGTGATAGATAAAGCAATTCATTGTCTTGGCAATAATTCATGATTATAGACAGCTTAGTGAAGGTACGGATCACCATTGCATCTGTTTTATTAATTTTTAACTTTTCTTATTTTTGTTTCATTAATTTCTAATTTTTTATTTAAAATTTTTATCAAATTCTTATTTATTTTATTATTTGTTACTGTAAAAATCTGGCATTAAATATTATTCTTGTGATTTTTGTGCAAAAGGATATGTTTTTATTTTAGGGATTCTTGCAAAGGAAACAGACATTTTGACATTTTCGTTCTGTAGGCAAGGTGATTTGACTTTTTTAGAGAATTAACAGTAAGCTTGCTGTTGAGAGCATCCATTCTAGCTGTCATCTGACATTAAATGTGGAACAAAGTTTTCTCTTTCAAAAGCAAAGCTGATCTGGATGTACATTAATATTTCTACAGTTAATTCCATTGCTTTATTAAAATGCTACAATTATTCATTGCAACTTGATATGAAGTTATCTAGTAAATATCTAATAGAATTAATGTTGAAAAATTTTTGTATTAGAAAGACGTCATAGTTCAGCATGCAAGGATCAGACTGCCACAGACTGAAAGTCTGACTGAATTTCTCCCTCCTTCACACCCTATTAAAGTCTGAACATAAAATTCAGAAAGTTAGGTATCTTTTTTCAGCAAATGCAAGTATCTATATAGGCTGAAAAAGCAGACCTTTAGATCACAGGAAAAACTGGGACAACAGACAGATGAAGGCTGCTAAAACAATGTGTTTGAAGAAGATGGAGACTAGGACAGCAAGGCAATGAGTACTGCCAATGAGTTTGGAGAAAGAGCCAGGGCTTTCTCAGACCATGAGTCTAGCAGAAGATTACTGCTATTCCTTCTCTTTGTTCTCCGTGGTTAGAGGTAATTTTAGTACTCTCTCATGAACCAGGCTAGACTTGTCTCACGAACATTGCACTGCTGATCTGTTACTCAGTTTTTGTGCTGGCGCTGTCTCATTATAAATCATGGATATCCCAACAGAAAGTCACAGGGTAAACATTAAAAAATGGTACCACTCAGAATTAGTAATTTTCACTCAAATGTTCTGCTCTGAATTTTTTCCACCCTCTTTCTGATGAATTTAAATATTTTATCTAGGTCAAGGTTTCAAAACTTGCAAGCACTATAAGAGAAAGCTTCGGGAATATACTTGAGCACGCATAGCTTTTCTTAAAGATCTTTTAGTATCCTCAGCACCGAACTAGGACATATGTTACCACACCAAGGGTGGACCATGGACAGGCACACCTGGGCTCCAGCTTGCTGTGTCTCTGGTCTGAACTGACCAGAGAGAAGCGTGCTGTGGACTGTAAGCCATGTGAGAGTGCGTCTGCTAGCACAGTGCCATGCCCAAGGGAGCAAGTCCTAGCAAGGGTAATTGTCTTATGTGAGCCCAGACAGTATTTATTATGATTAGAGTGAGCTGGATCTCCATGCCTTCTGAGATGATGCTGCTCTGTGCCTGCTGGGAAATAAAATTGTGATTATTTGACCAACACCTTCCTAGACTTTCTGAAAACTGAAAGATCATTTAGTTTTCCCCTTACTGGTGCAGGTGATTTATCCTACCAGTAACACTAACTGGGCTACTCAGTGGGATTCAGTCGATCAAGAGCAAATGATGCAACCACAAATTCCAGAAAAGGTCTTGTGTGCTTTATATTAGGGCAGTTTTGCACATACACACAGGCCAAGTCAGTTCTAGTGTTAGCTCAAACTACTCACAAATTGTCGCAGCATGTGCCGGTGGTAAATGTGCCGTAACCTTCCACAAAAGCATCCCCTGGCAGAAGCTGCTCTGGCAGGGCAGGTGCACGCATCAGGTGCGCAAATCCCCTTCAGCCGCCAGGGCGGCCGGGCAGACACACATTGGCACGCTACTGGACGGTGAAAGAGCCAGGAAGGGTCCTGGCACGCTCTTCCACGAGAGGGTTTATTGCTGCCCCACCCTGAACAGTACCAGGGGCCCAGGACAAAATGGAGGACAGTGTTTAGGGTTTATATATGGGGACTGGGGGGGGATGGGGCGGCAGAGCATCAGGACCAATGGTGTGAGGGCACAGGGCGGTACTGAGGTGGGATTAGGCTGAGAAAACCAATAGAAATATTGTGAGGGAGGGACTAAGGTACAAGGGCCAATGGGGAAGCAGGGAAGGGAAAACATTCTAGGGTACAAACATATAAGGGATAAAGGGGCAGGGAGGATAACAAAT
The DNA here is from genome assembly GCA_013389985.1 of Dryoscopus gambensis. Classification (NCBI taxonomy): domain Eukaryota; kingdom Metazoa; phylum Chordata; class Aves; order Passeriformes; family Malaconotidae; genus Dryoscopus; species Dryoscopus gambensis. The sequence continues at coordinate 12,184 of WEIT01033897.1, read as the reverse complement.
CAGTCAAGGGAACAGAACTGGGGTACATTAACTTAACATAGCCTAGGAGAAGCCTGTCACTCCAACCTGTGGGAGGATCTCCATCCCCAGGGACAGCCTCCAATGGGCCCTTATCCCATGGGCACCTGCAACAAATCTTATGGGTCAAAGTAGAATGGTTTCATATGAAGGTCTTGAGAACTCCAAGTAAACTTCAATATTTAAACCAAACCAAATCAAACCAAAAATCAGTTGCTGTGCCTAACTACAATCAATTGGGTTGGAAGACTTTTCTCTTGAGTGCATGACAACTATAAATATTACAAATGGAGGCCTGGGTGTTTTAGCACATATCATGTCACTGTAAAATTCTGAGGTTTCATTTATTCCTTTAAACTTTGTTGGGAGCTGGCGGTGTTGAGGAGCTTATAGAAAGTATAAAGCAGCTTCCAGAATCAGGACTTCTGAGCTTTGCCCTGCTGTCAGACTGCAGATCTTTTTAGGTATTTTCATTCTATGTTTCATGGTGCTTGTATTTGCTAGTTAGTAAAAAGACTCCAATGTAAATTTCCATTCAAGCAAAACCAAAAATGCTAGGAGTTTCAAAGAGAGACAAATATTTTAAATTCATACATCAGTCTCTTAAACTTTTCATCCTGCAGGAGTCTGTTGGAAAGGCACCAGGGGCCGAGGGAAGAGAACTTGGCTTTGTGCGTGAGGATAGGAATTTATGTATGAGTTGCCCATGAGCATTACGGCATTTAACTCTCCAGCAAAGGGTCATGATAGCTATAAATTGTATAATGTGACTAGTATCATATGACTGAAATGTCTTTGAAAAGTTACCTTGTGTCTAGAGACCACAACCAGAGTACTGTGGTAGAAGACTACAAGGTGGCTGTGGAGGTGATCAGCTTCTGGAAAAAAAAAAAGTCTTTGAATTTAGTTCTTAATGGAGCATGATGTATTGCCTTCATTATGGAAGAGGTTAGAGTTGACTTGACTTCTTGGTTTAGACACTTACATATGTAAAAGAAAATCCAACCTGGCAGAAGGGATTTTCTATTTAATGGATGAGATGTGATAAACAAAATACCATGACTAGAAGCTGAAGTAAGACAAAATGCATTTCAAAAGAGGAAGGTAAATATGGTTCGCAGTAAAACATAAGAAAAAGACATATCTTCCTAAAAGAATCTGGCACCTTTTACTTTTAGAAGGTCATTAGATGTGTCAAGTTCTGCATCTTTGGGTTCAATGATCTCAGCCTTTGCCTTCATGGCCTGTGAAGCTCCAAAACCTTTACCTTCTAGGCGGTATACAAGGGGAGCAAGACTGTCTGCATCTTCCTCGTAGTACTTTGCATAAGAATCTCATCTTCAGTGGGGTGTTTTCTGAGAATTTTTTCCCTCAGCTGCCCAGTTAGATTCTGCTTTCTCTGTGTTTTTTTTTGGGCACCAGAGCACTGTGGCAGGGACTTGGGTCAGGGGCAGTGGTGTGGGGTGTTAGTCTTTCATTTCACAGCCAGCACGTTTGTGCCCTAGGCTGACTGACGCTGTCCTTGCAGGCATGTCATGATCTCTACAGCTTCAGGTGTGGCTGTCCTGGCTTTCTCTGGGCCTCAGGGCATTAACTCCCTTAACAATTCCGTGGCATTGTAAGGGCATCAGGTACTCGTATCACTCAGTCCTCAAGCATGTACTGGTCCTCACAAAAGTTAATGGCCCATGAAGTATAGTGTAGAGCAGATGATCTAACAGTCTCTTCTAGCTTTTAAATTCATAAAGCTACGAAGCCAATCAAGAAAAGTTACTGTGTCTGTGTAAACCTTATCAAAACTGAGCTCTGCTCCTTCTCCCAAGTAAGAGTTTCTGTGCTTATAAATTCCTCTCAGCCTCCTTTTATGACAGAGTGCAGCACATCAGAGGAATTGTCTGATAAAGATGGGGAGAGAGGAGAGGGATTATTATAAAAGCTGTCCCTGTGGCTCTGCCCGGAAGTCTGCATATTTCTCTTATACATGAAGTGGCATATACAGACTGCAGCTTAACCCAGAGCTCCAGAAAAAATAATAATGTGGAAGAAATAGCAACAGTAGCTCTGAGTTTTCTTGCAGTTATCCTATTGCAAGAATGCTGAATGGAGTTGCAGCCATATACTGCAACCCCCACAGCTGTCACTTTGGCAAACCTTTTGATGAATTGGATCTTGATATTTACAGAATCTATTAAAATACAGCCCATCATGTGTTTGTTTATATGTTGACAAGATGATGTACACCCTGCAGGTCAAGGGTGATGTGAACTGTTTTAGTGTTCTTGTCAAAGCAGCTAAAAAAAGAGTATTTAAATAATTTTTGTAGAATAAGTGTCTAAGAATGTAAAAGCAACTTATGAAATTCTTACTTTGAAAAAAAATCTCTACTCATCTGACACAAAAATCTGAACTTGTTATCAATCAAAAAGACTTTCCTACTTCTTCCTAATATGTTAGAAAATTGGCAGCTCAGATAGAAAAACAAATAGCAAAATTAAACAGAAAGGAATTGATTTAACTACTTGGGTGGGTATCCAGTACCACATAAAATTTTTCATTTCAGCTTGTCACTTATTAAATATATTTTTTAACTAATGTGTCTATGCAGCACATACAAAACCTTGCACTAATTTGCTATAAATATTCTAAGTCAAAATTAGCTTTATAAATTTAGCTTTTTTTCTTTGAACATCATTCATATATGTTTGATTTTTCCTTGCAGTTACAAAGAAAAAGTACTGTCTGAAATTCAGTCATTTCAGATATGCCTTGCAGTTCCAAGTGTGGCTCTATTGAGAGTGTTACCTGTGTGAAATTAGACCCCAAACTCATATGCTGTAGGATTCCAAAGCATTCTCTCAACTGCATTGTGTTGTTATCAGATTTTATTCTCATAAAGTGGGCTTAGAGCTACTACTTAGCTACTTTCTACTGTAGAAGAATCTCTTTCCATCTCACGTTTTTAGTGCTTGCTTTTTTTTCAGCACCTTGGAGTCACTGCCTGATAAATATATAATTCATGTCCCAGCATAAATCTAGCTCACAGTCATTTTGGTGCCATAAAGGAAATAATGGAAGAGGGCAGATAAAGAAGATCAGTTTCAAGGCAACAAAAAATACCCTGTTTTCTTGGGTTTGTTGTGTGCAAGTTGTCAAACTGTTGAGGTATCCAAATGCTTCACTGATTTAGAAAGGAATATTGATATACATATATATATATATGTATGTATGTATGTATATATTTGGAATGCAGAATGGAGTTGCGATGAAAAGCCTGAGAAAGAAGATGGTGTGAACGTGAAAAAGAAAGAATAGGTGGATAAAGGGAGGAGGAGGGGAAGAAATGAAGAAATGGATCTAGGCAGTGTGAGAAAGGAGGGGTCAGCAATGTTCTGGATGAGACACACGAGGTGACAGCTGGACATGAGCTGTCCTGAGACGTGCTGCAGAAGTGGTAGTGTTGGCCCTCCTGTTCCCCTTGAAAAGAGGGACCTGAGAACAGTTTGTGATGTCTTGAGATTTCGTCTTCCTAAAGGCAACAGGCTGAGCCAATTTGGTTTTGGTGGCAGCTTATTCCTGGGCCCTGGGGTCCCTCAGTCAGCTGCCCCTTGGATCAGGTCTGGGAAAGGAAGCAGAGCAAACTGTTCTTTTATTCATAGCACAGAAAGGAGTTTCAGGACTTTTTTGAGTTGAAATATTGCTAGGTTTTTTCCTTTCCTTCTTTTTTTGGTATAGATTTCTAAGACTGTTCTGGCAAAGCAAAGTGCTTATAACTTTGTTTCAAAACGAAAGCCAAGAGACTCCTTCACATATCTGGAACCTTCTTTTTTCCCTGCTTATTCCTTCAATTCGCCTTAACCTTGCTGTAAAAGCATTACTGTAAACATTTTCCTCTGTCTTTCCCCCACCCTGTGTTTTGATTTTTGAGTTTATTGTCTGTTGGACTGCCAACAATGAACCATTTAGAACTAATTGTGAGATTGCTGTGTACAGACGCTTGCCCAGAAGGAGCTGAGCTGATACCACCAAAACCAGAGACATCAGATGTTAGTGCCCTTTGGTCACTAGGGGTATTTCTACTTTGTACAATGAGATGTAGAGCTGTGTTATTACTAAATGAGCTCTTTCACCTGCATGGCACAATATAGGTGAGTTTTCAGTATTGCTAGCCTGGATGCATCCTTCCAGGGTGCCTGGGTGTGGTGCATTAAGCTGCATTCACAGGCTAGCAAGGCTTGAGATTCTGAAAGCACCCAAATTAGTGATCAGGGCTCTGAGCAGAGCTTGGTGATTAAACTGAATACAAGATTTAAGTGGCCTAGGAATAAAAAAGGTGTCCCAGTTTGCCTGCTGTTCTGAGCTATTATTATGATGGTACCTAATTAGATGCCGAAGATGTTCCAGGTGCATGGTAAGTACAAATCTCAAGTAAAAAAATCTGAACATGGATGACAACCCTTTTAAAAATTTTTTTATGTTAAACTTAATTTCAAGTGTTAAGTTTACAGCAGAATCAGAAAAATAATTATTAAACCAATGACAATTTTTTTTCTTAATTTTCTGGAAAGTTACATTAAGTTTTGATGAATATCATTCAAAGCACTAAGCAGTACAGTGCGTTGCAAAGGAAGGAGGTGAATATGATTTGAAAATTAAAGTCTCTGCAAAAAAATCCAATTCAGTTAAACTGCATTTTACTCTATTTTATTTTTATTTACAAACAGGTAATAAAGGTTGCACTGCAGTTAACACCCCTGTAAACTGGAGCATGAATTATAGACAAGTGTCACACTTGCATTACATTTTCCAGATTTTCCAAGTTTGTCAGAGTGAATGCTCTTTGGACAATGTTTCTGACAGTTTAATTAATTATAATGGAAATATAACAGAATGCTCATGCCTTTAACTGTATTCTTTGGCAAGTATTGCACTTTATGAAGAACTTCATAACTCTAGAAAGGAAGGAATTCAATCTATTAGTTAATGTTTTTTATTTTTATTAATGGTCTTTGTTATGTGGTTGCTTGTGTGGGAAGCAGACTTCCAGGCAAGAAGAATGAAAAAAAAGGAAGAACCAAAGAAACAACTCTCTAGTGTCAAGCTAAAGGGCTCTTGTGAGCCTTACAGGCAGATTAGTTCATATTCAGTGAATGTGCTTAGAAATAAGAAAGAGATTAATCACTGGTTATTGATACATACATATTGATATGTAGGATGGTTTGGGTTCAGAGGGGCCTAAAGACCCTCTGGTTCCAACCCATCTGCCCTGGGCAGGGACACCTCCCACTAGACCAGGTTGCTCAAAAGTCCCACCCAGCCTGCCCTTGAACACTCCCAGGGTAGTCCTTGGTGTTAGCGTCAGATGTTAAAAAGGATAAAGACAACCAAGTTGCTTCCTTGTAGCTGTGGCTACTTTCACTACAGGCTACTAAGCTGCTGTCCATAGCTCATTGGTGGTCTGCAGGACCTTGCGAAGTGTCCTGCAGATTACATAAAGGACTGAGTTCAAAGGAGTCTTACTAGGTGGTAAAATTGTGGGCTGTATTTCAGCACCATCATGACAGATGCTTTCCCTGACACAAGACAGGACCTATACCATTCCTAGCGTTGGCATTCCACAAGGATTTCCACCCACAGAGTTAAGGATATCTGTGCACTAACCAGACAATTGTTTGCAAATGTCGTATTTGTGTATGCATGCTCTCGGTTTGCTTGTGAAGTCTTGTCACAGCTGAATGCCAAGTGTCAGTAGAGAGTATGGCCACAGCTCACTTCAGCAGGGTAAAAACTGGCCTTTCCTGTAGCTGTTTGCACTGTGTGGATAATAGGATTATGGCAAGAGTCACTAGATGACACTGTTACATAGTTTCACACAGTTGTTTTTCTTACTGCCTGTGTAGATATGCTGTACTGTCTCCTGTGTTTCAGTTCCTGTTAGTTTATACTAATGCAAGCATCAGGATGATTTTCGCTGATTAAGTCTTCTAATTAGACTTTGCTGGAAGGCTGAGTTGGTACTTTATTTTGTACAATGTTGAGTATGGTTTGCATCCCAAAGACCTGATTTTGACAGCAATGATTTCTGCACTGCTAAGAAAAAGATCTGCAAAGACCTCTGCGTTTGGAGGGCTCAGAAGATGGTCACGTGCACCATGGGACAAGGCTGTGTTTACAGAGGGCCTGCTGGGTGATCTGGTGTGGTCTCATTGGGGAGAAAAGGTCAGCAAGGGGAGCCAGGGCTGCTTTGCTAGAATCCCACCTGCCCTCCCAGTTCAACCTGGTTCTGAAATGGAGAACCAAATGGAATATTTGGAGCCACTGCATCTTTCCTATGGAAGCCATGTCTTCCTTTGGCCCTTCTCCCAGTGGAGGAATTAGAGCCTCTGGTTTTAAGACTTTTTCTCCTTCATTTGATAAGGCTGAAATAGTTAGACTCACCAGGCTTTAATATTTTGTGCTGTCATTTGTAACGTCAAGATTTTGCTGCAGTTCAAGCAGTGGTATCCCATTGTTGTCATGCTCCAGACATTCTCATATTCTTGCCACCATGTATTATCTCATTGCTTCCATAAAATGACTTGAGACATCCTAGCCTGTCAAGTCTTGAAATTAAAATTGAGTGGAAGGGGAACACATTTATTTATTTGTCTGTTTATTTTTACTTTTGAGCATGTGTCTGAAAAGCTTCACCAACACTATAGTTTTATGATCAGTATGACCAAAAAAAAGTGGGTTTTTTTCCTTTTGCTGTTTTTTCTTTTGCCCTGCTGTAATCTTTTCCTGGGTAGGAAAGGTCATTTTAGGGAAGCAGCTTTCAGCAGCCTTAGAAACTACAGCTCTCTTAAAAGCTGCTGTTGCTGCTGTGTACTCAATCAAAAAAAAAAAAAAAAAAAAAAAAAAAAAAAAAGGGAGAAGTATGTTTTGGAAAGAACACTGAAAAGAATTTAAAAACCCCAGACTCCTGATTGGTGGACAGCATGCTTTCATCGTCATAATTTAAGACTGATATGATTCTATATATTTACTCATAAATGTATTTATATAGAGAAGGTATTTTTGTTTTTTCTAGTAAAAAATATACTACAATAGTCACACTTCAGTGTTAAGATGATAAAAAATTGTTTATATCCTTTCCTTCAAGCGCATGAGAAAGCAACCAGTATGAAAGCAGTACAAAAAAATGACTGAATTCTTTGAGTACTAGTCTCGGTAAGAGACTAGGGTCCACACCTAGGGTGTGGCAATTTGTAGCAGGTTGTGCTTGCGGCATCAGCCAGTAACTTTTGATATCAGTAAGCACCTGATCTAAGGGAGTTAACCTTGATTATGATGTGTTGCCCTCCGATGCTGCCTGTTTCTCTCTGTTGTCTCTACAAGGACATTGGGCAATAGGGTGAGGCTATATACCTCATAATAACCCTAGCTAGTTACTGCTGTGGAAGTGAGTCCTACCCTCAAGTGAGTAACAAGCTTCATTTTACCCTGCATTTGAACAAAGGAAATCACCAATAGTGCCCCAATATTTATTATCAGTTTACCCTATTGCAAACTCACTCAGAACATGTTGCATTGCATCCAAAGATGTTTCTGCACCTCTGGGCAGATACAAGCCAAATAATTTTAATCACGGTAATTATTTCAGTCTTATAAATGATGTAATTACAGCAAAAAATTAGCCTACCACAGGACACCAAACTCTCAGTAAAGCACAGTAAGTAGCTCTAAGTACATCCCCTGCTGTCATGACCTAAGTAACTAATTTACACCCAGAGAACAGGCTTGTCTGTACCAGTCCCAGTCACTTTGATTGCATGCTCTAAAGCAGTAAGATGCTCTAAACCAGTAAGATTTTTAATCTGTGATTAGAATTGATATATATGAAAGACTGGTATCTTTTCCTATGCAATGCATCTGACATATCTACTAAAACAAAGGCTGCTTAAATTAAGCGTCCTCTGTTTTGCAAATAAAAGTCTTCCAATGTATTTATTCAATAACATTTGTTCCCAATTGTAGCCATCAGAAGGTCAGAAGAAGTTCAAAATTACATGATGGAGTTTATCTATTTTTTTTTTTTAATGACCTGGTTATTGCCATAGCAAGTTATATTAAATTGTTTTGGTTGTATGATATGGGAGTTTTATATTAATGCCATATTTAAAATGTATTTATAACCAGTTGAGCTTTGACTATTATAGTTCAGATCTGTGCAGTTTTATAATTGAGACATTTGCAAATTTACAGTTAACATTATTTTGTCAGGAACCAAGCAGAGATGCACTTTAAAAGGAAAACTTTGGATAATTGCATCATGATGGATCTTTTGAGTCATGTTTATTTTTGCTCTCAAGGATATTAAATCAATACAAATCTGAGAACTGACTGTATTCAGTATGTGAATAACATATGTGATGAGGTTTGGATTTTTTTCTCATTTATGTGAACAGTATATGTAGATGTAACATTAAAGTTGACAGACTGTTTAGGCAGAATTGCAAAGTTAACGGCCTAGTTTACATCAGGTGTAAAATGGGAACTGCAATACATATTTTTGTCATATTACAGGTGAAAAGTTCTGCAATCATTTTTTATAAGTGCAGTAAGGTCTTCCTGCCCTTTTTCTCCCATCCCACTATGATTTAAAAATCTGCTAGCTATCTGTTCCTGCTGTTTATTATGGTACTGACTTTTAGAGGATTGACACTCATTAAAAGATGGAAACACAGATGCTCCGCATTGTGGAGAGTGATGCCTTTTGACACTGTTTGTAGAACTTGCATGCAATTTTGTGTTTAGAGCTGATCATGGTAGTACAATTTGGGGCCTGATTCAGATGGTATTACAATGTTAAAAATTCTGTTGGAATCTGAGGGTTTGTTTTGGTGACTGTCGGTTTTGAACATATTTAGATAAAACACATATTAGATTGAGAAAATGTCATAAAACGTGACATTTAAATTTGATGAATATGCAAAGTATCTACAGTTGAACTGTGTTATTGCTAATGATTTACCTGTAGTGATTGAAATGGATTTAATTAACAGTCAGAACAGTCACTGGTAGGAATACAGTAATCCCTCCTGCATTTTCACTGAATTTGATGTCCTAGGTAAGAAGGTAAATCTCCTGAAATGTGGAAAAAGTAGAAAAAAATAAAAAAAGAAGAAAACAGGAAATGTAGTTTTCATCTTTTAGATCTGCCAGACACTGTGAATAATACAGGATATCCTGTATATATAGTGAAGTCAAATATGAATAGCATACAGGGTACACTCTTTTTGGTATTGTCATGGCAACTGTATTTTTCCAAATATGAAGCAGCTTAAATTTCCAGAGATTTGGGAAAACAACAGCTGCAGTTTGGACCTATTGCCTGTGCAGTTTGTAAAGGACATGAGGCATGTGCAAACTGTGCACCATGAGTTTTCTGTCCTGAATGGTTCCATATTTCACCTTCTTGCTACTTCACATTTCACAAAGTGACTTCTAGAAGGAGTTACATGCTTTTGGGGTGCTTTCAAAGAAAAAAAACCTTTGGGGGTCAGCAAAGCTCAGTGATCCAATCTATATCTCACTGAGCAAAAGCTCCTGGGTATTTTTGTGAGCAGTTTTGGTCACCCTGCCACCTGTCTCTACTTACACACTGCAAGGCACAGCGTCCCAGGACCCCATTCCTCCTACACCCGCAGTGGCAGGCCGCGCTATACATTTTCATCTGTGTGCTGAGCTTCCAGTGAGAGCAGCAGTACTGAGTGCATAATAACTGAAAAATATTTACATATTGGGGGCATACACTGGAATCAGTGTCAAAGTGGAGATTATTAGAGCAGTGAAGGTTTTGGGGACAAAAGACCCACATCCGTACTCAAACCAGGCTTCATTACTTGTCCTCACTGCAAAACTACCCTTTAAAGTCTGGAATGCTCCTGAATGTACCTCATTATTAAGACTCTGGTAAGTGTCTTTTCTTCCCAGTCAGTTTGTTTATTCATCTTCGATTCCAAGGATTTACTCAATTTTCTAGTAAGTATAATATATTTCCTATCCAGATGCCACGTGGGATTACTAGACAATTTACTTATCTGGACAAAATAAATGTCTTTCCTTTGAAGCCTGGAGTAACTCAGCTCCTTCTCTGCTCTCTACTGGAGAATGAAAAGTGTTTGAGAAAAAGAAGCAAAATCTACCACAGTGACATACTATCATAGTCTGTTGGATGAACCTCAGTATTTTTTGACTGAATGAGTCAGCAGAGAGGCTAAAATCACAGTGCATTAACCTCTCCTGTCTCACTCATCCTATACTCCCAGTTTCTTGGAGAATTTTTAGACAAATTTGAACAGGCTAAGATGACAGTCCTGGGATTGCAGCAGCTCTTTGGGCTGTCTCAGTACAGTGTCTTATCTAAAGTTGGCCGCAATTCCGTAACAGCAGTGACTCCCTAAAAGTTAAAGTACTTTTTCATCTTTCCCTCTCACTTTTTACTTTGATTTTTCACAGAAAACATTGGCCTCTTTAGTTTACTGTTGTTAGGTGGAGTGAGTTAAAGATACTAAGCAAGCAAGGATTTTGAGTTTAAGAATGTTTTCAGAATAACTATAAAATATTAAATTTACGTTATCCATAATATGTTGGAGGTCAGTTCGCCCTCAAAACATAATGTCTGACAATCGTGCTTTCTTAGTGTGGGTTAGAAAAAGAATATAGTACACTTAGGAAAACATCATAATTTAAGAAGTGACACATTTCAACAAAGACATAAAACTGTAGGCAGTACAGAAAAGAAGCAAAACCTTAGGAAACCATTACTTCATTAGGACAAATATTTTATGTCTTTTAAAAGACTCCTTATTAAAAAGGGTGAGCTCTAGGATATTCATGCTTGCGTGAAATCATAAATCTGCCATTTGGGAACAGGAAGTGCTTCTTTCTGTGGATAAATTGATTTTTATTACAGCTTCATCAAATTCTTTGAAAACAGTTAATCCGAGTGTATTGCTAAGAGTTGGATCACAGTTATTTTTAATATTCTCTCATCTTACAAATATAGTGGTCACACCAGTTACCAAAGTCAACCATGTACAGTAAGTATGCAGTCTGTGAGGCATTAAAAAGAAGCTGAACAAGGAGTCTTGTTTACTATCAGCAAGGGGTTCTTGAGAGACCCCCTGCAAAAGTATCTGTTTTCTACACTGGTTTCTCTGCTCTTTCATTAGTATGTCTTTCCTTTGCCCTCAAATTTATGAAATAATATATATCTGACTTACACTGCCTATTTTCCCATGTACTGGCAGTTGGGGGTACCTGCTGGCCAAGAAAGGGCTCAGATTTTAACCTGCTTGCAGGTACATTCAGGGTTTATTTTTGCCATGAAAAGGAGGGAGCTGGTAGAGATCTGTACCCCACCAGGAAACCAAAGCTTTTCTGTCTGAAGGGAGGGATGGCAATTCCTGCTTAACTCAGGAAAACTGTGAAGATGTACTCCCTATTATTCTTTTTATATTTAAACAGAGAATTTTTGTGATTGTGCATGAGGGAGAAAGCTACAGGAAGAGAGTGGAGAAAGCTTATGCTTTCATCACATTTTCTGGGTCTCTCAATTCATTTAGCCTTATCTGTGTCTTTTAGATTGCAAGCTCTTAGGTGCCATGACTGGTTTTATATGTGTCTTTAACTAGGGTACAACGGATAACTAGTTACAAATTGTTGGAGTTTCCCAAGAAAACAGTTTTTTGTTTACAGGTGAATGCTCAGGAAATAAAACTGTTTACCAAAAAATAATGCCAGTTTCATGGAAATTTCTCGTGAATAAAACTTATAGAAAAATAGTTCAAAATTATCTAAGTATGAAGTTCTTTCTTTTCTAAACAGAAAAAGTATTTCTCAGTTCAAAATTCCTTTAATTTTTAAGGCACGGGAAGCTTACAATGAAACATTATACTTTGGTTCATAAAATCTTGAAGTAAACCAAATTGGAGGGAAAAAAACCCCCCAAAAACTGTTACTCCAAAACATTTTGTTATTGCTCTTGCTTTACAATCATTGTGAGGTTTTGAATAGATTCAGCACAATAATTTTACATGCAGACTTGCTAAAAAATGATTAATTTCCTCTTTGTATTAAATTCTGAGGATGGTGGGAAAATCATCAAAATAATTTGTTTATTTTA
>WEIT01033894.1:723-29851 GCA_013389985.1 Dryoscopus gambensis | reverse complement strand
TGTGCGACTCAGAACTTCAGAAGATCCAGGGGTGTAATTAGAAGGAAATTGGAAGGGAAAAGCCCCAGGACTTACAAAAATAGGTTATTTCCTGAGGGTTGATTTATTTTTGTCCCAGGTGTTATGGATTACAGCCTTTTAGAGGATTTCTGAGTATGTGAGAATGAAAGACTCCACTTCCCTGAATGGCCTCATGACTGCAGTGTGTGTGAGATGAAGTGAAGCTGCTTGGGGAGAGCACAGCGTTGCTCAGAAGATCACTCGCTCATGTCTTACTAGCACTTTCAGTAAACACACATTATTACTATGTTTTTTCTCCTTACTGGAGACGAGTCCCAGATACTCTGAACTTTATAAATCCTTTCTTATCTCTTGTGCTTATTCCTTTGTTTGGAATGGTAACTTTCTGTAAGTAGGGAGACTTACCTACAAACTCAGTCTTGCAGGAAACAAAACATACTGGCAACTGGAGAAGTGTGAATTCCTCCATCTGGCATCTTGCAGATGAATCTTTTTACAATATAGTAAGGGTTATTTAAATAACATTATTAAATAGGATTATAAAGAAGCAAACAATCATGCTGAAGATGCTTGTTAAAAATACTCTATTCTGTGCTTATTATTGCAGGAGTGTTTTGTGGCAAAATGATACCATATTAGATTTTTCTTTCCCATCCTCATGTAATGATGAAGGGGAAGATTTTGGCATTAGCATTCCTGTTTTTCACAATTTTTTAAAATAAGCCTACTAGTTGTTTTTCATCTCTGTCATCATGCTGAGTTGTTTGCTAACTCTATTTCCTTGCAGTAATTTCGAGAGTTTTGTAGGGAGTTGCACAACATGAAGTGGAAGAAGTGATCAAAATTGTTCCCCTAAATGCTTCACCCAGTTCAGTAGCACTTTGTTGTGGGTTTTTAGAGTTGGTTTTAGGCAGAAGAAATTTTAAAGAGGACACAATTTCTGCATAGTAGAGGTGGAAGAGGATGGCTGGAAAATTTTGGTGATCAAAGTGCATTCTTTGGAAACCTATAGGAATCCACTTGTTTGTTGTCCTGCTTTTTGAAAGTCGTACTTCAGAAATGTTTAGCAGTGTGGTGGTGCTGGGTAGAAGAAAATGGGCTATTTGACAGGAATCCTCATTTTGTTTTAAGTTAAGATGTGCCAGTACATTTTGCCTGGCAAATTGAACATCTTTTGTGAGATGCTTCAAGAATGGAAGCAAATGCACTGAACCCTTAGTTTATATTACAGTGTCATTTTGGGTAAAAACCAAATCAGGTTATTTACTGTTGGCATGATATATTTTATTTTGTTTTGGCAATACTTCCCTTATATTTTTCTTCTGCTTTATCAGTGTGCATTTGCTTCTTAGCAATAAAAAGCTCTTTAATGTTTCACAAGGTACAGGATTTTCGCAGTTTTCTTGTCACTGAAATGGATGTACAGTATGCACAAGAGAGTCCCTCAAAGAGAGATACCAATTATTAGTCTTCAAATGTAATTGCTCCTGAGAAATGAGAAGTAGAAATGGAGACTAATTGTGTATCTGATCACCTGAGAATTTAATTTTAAAAATAGGCTACAGGCTATTATTTTCTAATTTTGCAATTCTTTGGAGATGTACAAGCGGTGATTAAAATGACTGTTAGAAAGTGATATTTCAGCATTTGTTAATAGAAAAGTTGGGAAGGATATAGCTCCCGAGCTACTGAATCTTTTGTCACAAAGACACTAAACTAGTTTTCTAAGGTGACAGGCATTCAGGGTGCTGCATATCTCCAGCATATCTTTGATTTAAGATTTGGTTTAGTGTTCCCCTCCCTCATTTTTTGTTTAATCTAGTGTGGTTTTTGGATGAGAAGTTGACAAATTTAAATGAGAATGTGATATCTGATACGTAAAGAACAAAGCAAAATTTAGAACCCTGGTTTGTTTTCTCTCTTGCACCTGTAGCTACTGTGTAATACTTTCACATGGTTGGAGTGTGCCTGCAAAGTTTTGATTTCATGTTAAATGAAAGTTAAAAAAAACCCCAAACACATAACTTCTGTGCTGAAAACAATTAGTTGTCTGTTGATTAATATAGTGGATATATCTGAACATATTTCAAATGTAACATATTTATTTCAAGGTAACTTGGGAATATGAATTGCTATATACGTTTTAGATAGCAGTCATGGTGTGGACTCACCAAATTTACACAATTGTAGCTACTAACCTTTGTATAAAATTGCAGAGCTTGGTTTAAAAATTGCAGGAATCATCCAATATTTATGGTGATCTTCCATCCAAAACTTTTTTTTTGTTTTGCCTTTTTTAAAAAAAATTATTTTTAAGTGTATATAAGAAAGGTGCAGTCTGAAGTCTCATGCAATTTAAGTCATCTTTATAGCTGAAAAGTGGGTATCTTTTATTATTGTCTCCCAAATTTATATATCTGAAAGATGGGGATGGAAAAGTGTCTGTCTTCCATATTAATTGCTTCCTTGTTTATTTTTAAACACTGTGTATGGATTCAGCTTTATTCCTTATTGCTGTATGGATCTTGGAAAACTGTATGTGCCAGCAGTACTGGAAGAACAGGCTAAAGAGAGAGAAGTAAGGCAGGCATCAATTTTGGGACTTGGTGCTGCCAAAAGATGAATCATAGAGTGGTTTGGATTGGAAGGGACCTCAAAGATCATCCAGTTCCAATCCCTTCCCATGGGCAAGGACACCTTCTCCTAGACCAGGCTGCTCCGAGCCCCATCCAGCCTGACCTTGAACACTCCCAAGGATGGGACACCCACAGCCTCTCTGGACAACCAGTTCAAGTGCCTTATAGTAAAGAATTTCTTCCTAATAGCCAATCTAAACCTGCCCTCCTTCATCTTAATACAAAAATAGAGTAGAAAAAATGCAAATAATGTAAAACTGGGTGGGGAGGAGGAAGTCTGGTAAAAAAACAGTTGAGTGAGAATAGTTTTAACTAAAGAATTGATTAATTACCTTCTATAAACACTTCATTAGAAACCCGTGAACTTTTATATGGCAGTACCTCAGTGCAGCACGTTTTCCTATAGTGACTCTAATTCTCTAAATTACTCTTCTCACTGGAATATTGTTTTACAGTTTTTGAAAGATGGAGCTATGGTGCCTCAAAATACAGAGGCATGTTAATATCTCTTGCTGAGAAAGATGGAAAAATTTGAAATCTAATTTCTTGCTCTGGGGAAAACCCCCAAACTATTAGTACTGCAAAAGACTCGGAGGTATTAAATCTCTCTGTATTTCATAATTATCAGATCTATGTTTTTCACTAATGATGATTAAGCAGTTATAGGTAGCCACCTGTAGATACTTACAAAGATGGGCTGTATTAAAATTTTAATGCATTTTAATTTCTACTTTTGATTTTATGGGTAAAGTTATGAAACTCTTAATAAAAGTGTGAAACATTTTTCTTGATAGTAGAAGTTAACATTCCAAGAATCCAGAGTATGCTTTTTTTGACAAGAGATTTCATCTCTTCCATATTCTACTCATGAAACATTTTTCTTTATGCTGCTCATTTTCTCAGACCGTAAAAGTTTAAAGTTGGTGATGTTCAATGTAACAAAATTACTTTGCTATTAAAGAGTATATTCATGTGGAGGTGTTAAAGGAAAAAAGGAGAGGGACTAGCCTGTTAAAATTGCACACATACTTTATACAGTATTAAGGGAAAAGAAAGAGCAATAACAGACCTGTAATCCAGGACTGAAAATACGCTATGTGTCATATGATACAGTGAAAATGTAGGTATTTTTAACCTCAATGTGGAATTAATTTCTTAGTGTATCTTAATAAACCTGTCTAATTTCTTGATATGCAACACTGTCACCAGATTATGACCTGATACCTTTTGGCAGATGCTTTGTGGACGCTGACAATTAAGTATTACTGACTTGTTTTTAGCTGGATGCATGTTTGAGACACGTGTGGCACAGCAGTGCTGTTTCATGGAAGGTGTTTTTGTTTCTGTGTGCACTAGGGTACTGTGGAGCTGACATAAAAGCACTTTGCACTGAGGCTGCCTTGATTGCCCTGAGACGCCGCTATCCCCAGATTTACATGAGCAGTCAGAAGCTGCAGCTGGACGTCTCCTCGGTAGTTCTCAGCGCGCAGGATTTCTACCATGCCATGCAGAACATTGTGCCTGCCTCTCAGCGTGCCGTGACATCTTCGGGACACGCGCTGTCCCCCGTCATCAGGCCGCTCTTGGAACGGACCTTCACCAAGCTCCTCGAGGTCTTACACAAAGTGTTCCCTCACGCTGAATTCAGCCAGGGTGACAAAAGTGAAGGTATGTGGTTTGGGGTTTTTTGCAAATACTGTTTCAATTTGCAAGTATTTCAGCTTCTCCACCTAGCCTTAAATCTGATGTGCATTTCCTTCAGTGTTGTTAGGATGTAAATACAGTTTATTTGAATGTTGTATAATTATTTTTGCCGATTCCAAGTTGTTGTAGAATCTAATGACCTGACTTATATAGAGCAAGGTCCCATGGGTGTGAGTGCCATCCAAAAAACAAACTCACAAGTAATTTACAATTTAAATAGAAGAAATGATGAGGCATAATTAAAGGTCAGAACAAAGGAAAAATAGAGAGTTAATGTTGCTCAGTGTATCAGGACCTGAAATTGGTGCTCCTGTCCTGAACAGTGGCTAGCTATCCCCAGTCCTGTGCTTGCTGTTGGTGCAGAAGCTTTGGGGGGCTCACTGCTCAACAGGTGTTTAGCTGAGATACCTGAGCCTGGGTAATGGTCATGTGCTGATCTAGAAGAAAGCCCTGAGGCTTCCCTTTCTTTGGACTGGCCTGATGCACTCCTGATCCTCCAAGCTGATTCTCTTGGCTTAGCAAGTGGAGAACTGTTTGCTGTTTTGTCAAGTTAGCTTTTTTTGCCAATTTAGTGAGTAAAATCAGCTCACTAAGGGGTCAGTGAATGCCAAAAGCCTGCTGCAATGGGAACAGTGTGAGTGCACTAAGGAAGCAGGGAATAAGAAGGAATGTGACTGACTGTTTTGACTGGCAATGAGTCGATAGGTTCTGGAGGTTTTTTACCCAGCTCTTCTCTGAGACATACTTTAATAGTTACCCAGGTCATTTCTTGGAAGTTAAATGTTGAACAAGTTACCTTAGGTTTGAGATCTGTTTATTCTGATGTAGTCTGCTATTCTTACTTGGGATCATTCTCACCCCCTGGCTCTATAAACAGTACTTGGGGTTCTGTGTGATTAACTTGAAAATAGCCCAGTCATAAAGCAGATCTGTCTTCTCATTCCTATTCCAGAGCACACTTTCAGACTGCAGCCCAGGCAGCTTAAGCTGATGCTTGTGCTGGCTGCTGCAGTTCTCCAACCCAGCTGTGCATTTTTGCTCTATCCTTTCCACTTGCTTGAGTAGATTAGATCCTTTGTTAAACCATTTTAGCCAGAAAACTCATCCAAAAATGATGTATTTATGTGTTTTCTGCTGACTGTGGGGTAGCTGGAGGTTTTAACAAGTGTTGGAGTTGGCCAGAGATGGGCCCAGGGAGCATATGGTGGTGGGTAGGGGGAAATGACCTGGCTTGCAGGTGCAATTAGATCCTGTTGGGCTCCTTTGATTGTAACCAGAGTTATTTAAGATGCTTAAGTCTCTATACTGTTAACCTGTTGGTAGCACCCAACTTAGAGACTGACATTCTTGCTGAAGAATTGGTTAAAGTTCAGAATATTTTCTTCGCTTATATTTTTTTCATTCATATTTATTATTGCTCATTACTGCTAACAAATTGAGTTTGGAAGCTTTAGTTGATTTAAATAGTAGTTTTACTAGATAATTTGCTGCTATGGGTCCTTTTAAATGTTTGTAGGTAATTGATTTTGAAGATGCCTGAACTGAGGTTTCTTTTAGCATTTCCTTTAGTTTTTTTCTTACTCCCTTAAATCCAAGAAAATACTGAATAACAAGCTTAATCTTTGTTAAAACCAGAAAAATCCACTTTCAAGTACAACAATTGTACATTGTACAATGTAGGTTATACAATAGGGCTTCAAATTTTCTTGAATTCAAAGCCAGCTATATAGCACATGCTTACAGATGTGCATACAATCTGCACATCAGGTTTTCTGCATTTCACTAAAAATTCCTGTTTCTTGTAATTCAGTGAGTCAGCTGCTCGAGCAGAGGATGTCACAAAGACTTGATGTTTGGAATTAAAAGATGGACTGCCTTTTAAAATAAATGTGTGTTTTAGGAAAACAAAACTGTGTCCAGTGCATGAGCATAGGACTTGCTGGTGCCTGCATTTGGTATACTGAAAATCCTGTCTGTTTTAGGGACTGCAGTGAGCCCAGAGGTAGAAGGCCTATGTCCAGTTGATTTGGAGGTCTCCATCCTTAGCTTTAGCTAAATATCCAGCAGCTTCTTTGCCATGTTTTCTTGCTGTGGACTAGCTTTTTGGCCACTGATTGGGGTCTGTAGGCCTTTTTCGTCTTTGCTCCCTGAGGAAGGATTGTCAGGTGTGTGACTGCACCACAGCTTGACAAGGGATGTGACACACCCTCATCCCATGCCAGCAGAATATCATTCCTGCCCAGCCTACTCTGAATCTGGTTTCTTACATCACACAGCCAGCTTAAGAGAACCTTTGTTGTCTTTTAACAATTCTTCCTGGAACCCTGGGACAATTTTTCCTGTGGCTTAGATTGCACCTTCATCCAAATCTTAACACTGCCTTGAAGGAGATTCCTTTGTCCCATGGTGATCATCTGATCAGTGTAGCAAGACCTGTGCCATTGCCTCATGTAAATCTGTGGATTGTGTATTTGAGAATAACACTTGGATCTCTCTGTATTTCACACTTTCATTTCACAGCAATCCCTTTTCCTAAGTGGCTGTGGCCAACTTGAGGTGCTGTTGAATGTCTGGTGGTTGTCCTGAGCAGCAGTTTGCTTACAGTGACTCTGGGCTGCTCTCGGGATTGCTGCCCATCCATTGCAGAGCATTTTCTTGCTCAGCAGAGCTGGCCTCTGCAGTGCTCCTGCTGTACAGCTGAGTGGCTGTGGCCATTTTCATCCCATCATTGCAGGCTTCCTTCTCTGTGGAAATGAGAATGAGTAGCCTTGCGTAGGGCAAAAGCAACTGAACTCCTTTCCTGGGGCAAATAAAGATCTTGCAGCAGTTCTTTCCCGTTATCAAATCACACCAGATAGCTCTTAGTCCCTTTGAAGCTCTAGGAGCTAATTTTGCTGTACCTGATTTTCAACTGTTACCTGGTTGTTTTGTTTTAGTGCCATATTAGTACTCTTGCAGTTGTTTGTCTCTGCAGTGTGTCTTGTGAATATAAACAGTCTTTGAGCTTTTTGCTTTTCAAGGTCTGTGTAGAAAGTACTTCAGTTCATTGTGCTACTATATTAGCAATGGGATTAAAATAGGTAAAGGTATGGTATATGAATATGGAATGCATTGAACTGATTTTGGTAAAAAGTAATTCAGTATTCTTCAGCAGATTATTAGAGAGTGGAAAACAGTTCTTCATAAACATATATTGTCTAGGTAGTCATGCTGAGAATAATTTTGAAAGAAGTGTACCTGTGAGAATTTGGACACTTGGAACAAGTAAATAATTACAAAATTCTATATAGTCTGAGGAATTACAAACTTTATAGCTTTGTCCTTGAAAAAACCTCTAGCTGTGAGATAAACCCGAAGGAAACATTTCATAACAGGTTCAACTTTTTTGTATTTGAGAAGTTGTTTAGCTTGATTGTTTAAAAAAATAAATTGTAATTATGATTAGACTTCTACAGCATTTAATTTGTTTTGGTTTTTGAAGTATAAGTACTTATTATTCTGAAGGCTGATACTTAGACAGTTTTAACTAATTTTTTTTACATTTGAAGATTTATTATAATTGACACAAAGAAAATTGTAATATCTTGTCTTGTTTGTTGTACATGTAGTTAGAAGTGATAAAGTTCTAATTAATACATCTCTTGGAACAGATGTACCAAGTCTAATATTAGATGATAGCGAAGATGAGAATGCTTCATCAATTTTTGAGACGAGCTGTCACTCAGGATCACCAAAGAAACAGTCATCAGCTGCTATACATAAACCCTACCTTCATTTTACAATGTGAGTGTTTCTCTAAATGCATTATAATTAGATAAACCCAGGAGATTCTTATATCAGGAGAGCTAAAATAGTTGTTCTTTTGCTTTGGGGTGGCAGTGGTGTTCTGTAATGGAAACATGTAAGTGCACATGTAAGAGTTTTGTGGTGGTGTTCTTGGGAAAGGTCACATCCTACACACAGGAATCAGAAATGCTTTTCGATAGGCAAGTGTAGGTTAGAAGTGCAGATGTTAACAGCAATTCTTAATTTTAACAAACTACGTCAATTTGAAACGTTAAGAACTGAGAAGAGATGTATGTATGAATATTTTGGAGGGGTTGTGTGCTTTTTCTTGGTCCAAAGTATGGTTGAGCTTCAGTGTATGCATCTGTTTGGAAGCATTTTGAATAATGCATTCAGCATTTTTAATGTGCTTTTTTCATTGTTTCTTGTGGAAAGTTTCAGGAAAATGGGAATTTAGAAAATATGTGTGAAATTTGGATGAGTGTTTCTTGTATAAATTGAACTGGCTACAGTAATTAAGAATAATGAACATTTCTTGGTTTTGTGTTAAGAATAGTTTTAGACTACTTTATGGGGTAGTTTCTGCAGGGAGTTTGCAGAATAAAGAAAAGGAAGTTAGAAAAACTGTTCATTAGTGGCACTGTTTAGTAGAGCCATCTTGTGGAACACTGATAAAATTTTTGTGCTAAATAATAATGCCAGAACAGGATTTATGGATATCTAAGCTTAAAAATAAGGATTAAAGTTCAAACAGTTGGAGGGACATAGTTAAGAATTCTAATGCCAAGTTTAAGCTTTGGTTGTGAGCTTGGGAAGGGGGAAGCCAAACCCAGAACAACAATATATATTTCTGTGGATGTGTGTCTAAATAAAAGAATCGCAAGGCTGTCCTTATTTTTGCAAAGTATGTAAGCCTCCCTTAATCTATTTTCTGAGCATTTTTGATTATTATGTGTGTGTGTAACCGCCACCACCAGAACTGAAAGCCAAAGGTCAGCAGTGATCATTGCTGTCTCAAAATGTTCAACATGGAGTAATACCAGCAAGTCTTGTTCCACTGCCCGAGTTCACTGATGGGCAGATAGAGGTGCCTTAATGAGAGAAAATGCAAATTAATTAAAAACTTTCTTGTTTTACAATCAGTTTTCTATAAATAGAAAAGATTTATAAAGGAAAAACTTAATGCTTTTTTCTTTGTGTCTCATTTGTCCATAAAATTGGGCAAAAACACCTAAGACAAAGAAACAAACACAAAATCCCAAAATCCCTTGTATGGACTGCTTAGAGTTTCTTCTCAACAACAAAAAACCAAAAAATAAGTTTACCTTTGCAGTTTTTCTTTACTGTCTTCCTTCTGTCCAGAAGTCTACTGACTAGAAGTGTACAAATATGCTAAAATACATGATACATAGTGATTTTATTCAACCCTACTTCAGATCCTTTTTCTTAAATAAGTAAACTATTGAAATGTTCATTGGTTCTTGAAAATCTTGGGCAGCACTTCAGGGATGAAAGGATTGACCTGGGATTCCTGAGGCTACTGAAAAGATATGTTAGTAGTTAGGACTGACCTAGACATGATTAAATTGCTGTCTTTATTGGATGTCCAATAAGTCTTTTTATATGATCAAGGAATTAGTTTTAAATAAACTGGTTATAATGAAAATTGTCATGAATTTAGTATATGCATAGCTTCACACACATGAGTTTGAATTAAATGGTTCTGAAAACAAAGATAAGACAAATCTTGGGTTATTGGCACCTGAAGTAGTTTTGAGGGACAGTTGAGTTAGTTGATGTTTTTAAGGCTGTTGTAGGGAGCTGTTACCCATTACTGAAAGTCTTATGGGTTCTAAAATATCTCCTATATATCCATCCATTGATAGCATTGGTATGTTAATTGACTTTTGTAACACTTGTTCTGTTGCAGGTCAGCTTATCACCAGCCAACCTCTTACAGACCAAGGTTACTGCTCTCTGGGGAAAGAGGTTCGGGTCAGACTTCGCACCTTGCTCCAGCACTATTGCACACCCTGGAAAAATTCTCTGTACACAGGCTCGACCTGCCAGCTCTTTATTCAGTCAGTGCCAAAACGCCTGAAGAGTCATGTGCACAGGTGATATTTGAGATTCCCTTGTAATGAGTCAATTATGTAATTCTGGTTGTATCAATATAAAGGCAGCCAGATGGAATGTAACTTAAAAGTCCAGGTTTTCATATGCTCCTTCTATTTTCCTGTTTAAAATAAAGAGGTCTCTAGGGGGTGATGGAGATCTCTGTAGTGACTAGTGAATGTAATTACATTTTTACCCTGCCCCCTCATCACATACCTAGTGCTGTGTAAGTTTAACCTGGGTATTCAGTGCCTGATGTTCATTTTATTCACTTGGGTATGGATTGTTATGTTGTGGTTCTAGATTCATTTGCTTAGTTTTAAATGTTTTACATTTCCAAATAGCTTGTGGTGAATATTGCATGAATTGCAAAACAGTTTAATTTTCATCTTGATTGTTCAGTCATAGCAAGTTTTTAAAACATACATGTTTTTGAAACAAAGTACTTGCTTTGTAGTCTCCCTGGCAGATTGACATAAAATAATTGACTGCTGTAGCTAAGAGTCACAAACACTTGTTTAGAAAGTCTTTAGACGATTCTTTTCTGCTGGAACATTTGTCTATAAAATACCACAAAGATGAGTCATTTTCTAATGCACGAGAACTTTGTTACTCACAACTGATGGTAACAATAAGTTCCTTAGTTAAAATACCACTGTTTCTTTTAATTAGATCTTTCGTGAAGCTCGAAGAACAGTACCAAGTATAGTTTACATGCCTCATATTGGTGATTGGTGGGAAGCTGTCAGTGAAACTGTGAGAGCTACTTTCCTAACTTTGCTGCAAGATATACCATCTTTCTCACCTATATTTCTACTGTCTACCTCTGAGTCCATGTTTAGTGAATTGCCTGAAGAGGTAAGTTTATCATGGAAGGAGGCACTGTTAGGGAGTTCTGTGCTCATCTGAATGTTTTAATCATGTAAAATCATTTTGTTTTGTAGTGGTTTTCTAACTTAATTTAAAATATGTCAAACAGAAAATGTGATAATAATTGAATGTTAGTAATTTTCCTTAGTGTGGGATGTATGTCCGTATTACTGATTTTCATAAGCTCCATGCTACTCTGCTGGGAAGACAAAATTGTTCATTTTGTCAATTGTTCTTTTTGACAAATGACTCCTTTATAATTAAATGCAGATTTAGTCTAAAGGCCTGACCTTAAGCTTTACATTTTCTGAGGCTCCAGATGGGGGAGGGTTCCTGGTTTTTCTCTGTAACATTTTTTGTGATTTTTTTTCTTTCTCCTGCCCTTTTATTCTCCTTTTACTGCAGGGGTGGCCATTGTTAGGATCATTGGATACTGCAGTTTTCGTTACTATAGAAAATTCAATGAGAATTACAAGTATTTGTTTTCCCTTTGCTGTGAACATACTATCTCCTGTCCTGTGGCTGATTTTGAGAAGTTTGTGACTAGTACTACAATATGGTCATTCTTCATGTCTTTTTCAGTGGGGACTCAATTTTCTTATGGCTTTTTTTTAGGTGAAATGTATTTTCAGAATCCAGTATGAAGAGGTTTTTTATATTCAAAGACCAAGTGAAGAAGACAGATTGCGGTTTTTCAAAGGCTTAATTCTTGATGAGGCAGCAATGCCCCCACCAAGAAGGAAACAGGCTGGTAAACTAAGTTACAGTAAAACCAATAATAATGTGATCCTATTGTTTTATTTTGTTTTAGTTTCCTTTTTAAAAAGGTGTGGGTATTTAACCGTTAGTGTAATTACCATGTGACAGCATTAATCACTGCCCAGAATAAATTTCATTGTTACAGTTAACAGTTTTGGAAGATGGAGAGCTGTGGGGTAAAGGATGCAGTGATAGTTAGATCCACGATGCATATTAAATATGTATAATGAAATTTGGAGTGGCATAATCCCAAGAGCTGCTGTGTTGTTAATGTTTCCATTGTCTGACTTCTTGTTTTTTTCCCTAGCTCTTCGTGCCCTGGAAGTTCTTCCTCTTGCACTGCCGTGTCCTGCCCGGGAGCTGTCGGAAGCGGAGAAGCAGCGGATGGAGGACCAGGAAGAGAACACCCTGCGGGAGCTGCGCTTGTTTCTCAGGGATGTCACCAAGAGGCTGGCCACAGACAAACGCTTTAACATCTTCAGCAAACCGGTGGATATTGAAGAGGTCTTGTTTCAGTAATGTGCAAACAATGAAGTTGAAAATACTAGAGAAAGAATGCAAATTGAAAAAAGGAAATGGTTAAGTTAATTAGAAAAATAATGAAAAGAAAGGATGTTTGATCCATGGTCTGTCCAATCTAAGATGCTGATTTTTAGCTGATGATGCAGTCACAGCCTCATCATCCATGATGCAAGGATTTGGAGCATGTTCTATTACCAGTGACCTCAGTGCATTCCTGTCCATTTTATAACTGAAACCAGCATTTTAAAATGCCGGCGCTCCTAGTCCTGCCAGTGCTCCTGAAATACTCGACACCATAAATATATTTCTTTAATAAAAGCTTTTACAGCATTGTAATCATAAACATGATAACATTGGAAAAGTGATCTGTGTTCTGTAATGCATCCAGCATTAATAGTATTGTTGCATAATTTCAGCAGTAATGCTTGTGGATACCATTAATCAGAGATGGTAGCACATTAAAAGGCATTAACTGGTCGATTATGGACTGTACACACCTAACTGATGAGACAGTTCGATCTGCAAATCTGTTTTCAGGTGCTGCTGTATGAATAGGATTGTGTGTGGTCTAACTTTGAGATAGATGCCGGCTCCCTGCAAGCTTTGCAGGCTCGCTAACTGAAAAAAAACCAACCCTAATGTTTTCTGAAGAGAGAAGCATCTCTTTTGGAAGACATTTTAGGATGAATATGGGACATCAGAAGTCCAGCATTGTAAAAAGCAGATTTGGAGTGTAAATTCCTTGCAGGATTGAACAGGCATCTTTTATGGGCTGATGCAGTCTTGTCTTAATTTGAGCTCTCCATAGTGTTCCATAGCTGACTGCTTTTGAAAGCCTGGTGAGCTGTTTAATGTGGCAGCCTACAGTGTGAGCGTGGTCTGAGCAGTGACTTGGTTTGATTTTTCCTGTGAAACTGTTTGGGAGGTCCGTTATTGTAGGAAACTCTTCATACTTGCAGTGAAGGTAGTTCTTTTGTGTCAAGAATTTGTCTTCTAAACTTACATGAATAAGGGCACATAGAGAAAGCATAAGTCCATGTTTTGTAAATGGAGAGAATCAAAATGTGAATTTGTTATTTGAAGACTTGCCAGAACGCTGCTAATATATCACAGAACTAGAAATCAAATGTTATCCTTCTCGTCCCACCTGCTGCATTTAAGCACAGGACTTAGCCTTTCCTTTTCTACAACAGCTTGTCTGCTTGACTTCCTTAGAAAATGTGTTAGGTTTGTTCCACTCCTACTTGCATTTCAGAGAATGCTGCTGTGTGGTAAGTCAAGGATTTTCCTGACTAAATCAGCAGCAATATTTACAGCTTCCAGTGGAGATTTTCTGGTGATGTGCTAACAAGAAAAGGAAGCCTGTGGCTTGGCTTTCCAATCCCTGAACCAGATATCATGTTTCCATGAAGGGAGACAAAAAAAGAATTTTTGCCATTTTAATTTGTCAAAATAAATTACAATGTCGGTGTTTAAGGAATTAGGTGACATGTTGCTGTTCACTGAAATAATGCATTAATGTTAGTTTATGTTGTAATATATGTCTGCAGTCACTGTATTAAAAAAAATCTTACAGAGCCATTATGGCTTGATCTGAATATATATTTAACTCTTAAGTGCTTTGGCAGTAACCATCATATGTGGGTGATTTCAAAAGAAAAAAATGCAGTACTGTTTTAGAGGCTGCCAGTGTTTTTAATGAATTCTAATCTAAATCACACTGAAACATTCAAATATGTATTTTTTTTCCCTTGAAGTAAATAAGAAATTCGTAGATTTTTTTGGGTGAACTTTGTAACAGCAGCTGTGCTGATGCATTTGACTATTAAGGCTGAAACCCTTACGGTATCATTAATTCTGTTAAACACTTCAGTGTGCCCTGGTGGTTGCTGAATCTCCAGTTACGATCTAAGCTCGTAGTAAAGTCTGACACAAGGCTTTTTCTTTAGATTGTCCTTCTGTACAGCCAATCTAACATCTGCAATCAATAAAACCTGACTTTCCTTTGTTTAACAAGTGATTGAAGAAACTATTTTACAGAAGGTATTTAAAAGCTGATAATTCGGCTGTTTAGTTTAATGAGAACTTTACCTACAAAGTGAACAAAATAGAGCTTCCCTAATTTTTCCTAGGGCTTCAAGTTAGGCTGATGGATCTTGCTTTTTTATTACATGACAGTGTTACAGCACCATAAAAATCTGTAACTAAATCAGTCTAAAATGAAAAATACATTTACATTAAAGTATATTCCCTCAAAAATACTATTTCATTAATTTTGAAAGATAAATTGGTGAGCTCCTGAAGAAAAGCAGCTTTGGAAGTGCTGTGTTCTTAGCCCGATAAAACTTCCATTTTTAACATACATTTGCTTAGAAATCAAATGTTTAGTTAATGTCTTAGAGTTAAGCATGTGGAATGAATCCAAGTATAAAGATGTGATTGTCATTGTTCAATAAGAATGCATATGGTCCTGTGTCATTTCTGTGTGCTGTTTGTTTATAGGTTTCAGATTACCTTGAGGTTATCAAAGAACCAATGGACCTATCAACAGTAATAACCAAAATTGATAAACACAATTACTTAACAGCCAAGGATTTTTTGACAGACATTGACCTGATCTGCAGCAATGCGTTAGAGTACAATCCAGACAAAGATCCTGGAGGTAAGAACCAACTTCTTTTTGGCCTACGTAGACCTGAAAGCCTGGTATTTAATCCCGTATGTTGTTGCTATTTGGGCATTTAGATAAACTGCATGCTTTGTGATAATTAGGATAAGCAAGTCCTAAGGGGTCTGTGCTTTTAGTATTCTAAGGCATGTAGTACACCTGGGGGACATTAGAAGAGCAGGAAAACTACAGCATTCAGATCTGTTTTCTAATAAGTTATGTTTTGTAGTTCCCTTTCAAATTTGATGGCTCCTTTTTCATGTATAGACTCTGTATATGCAACAAAACCCCACTGTAATTTGGAGAGCTCTGTAGAGAATCCTCACACAATCTGATAGTGGCCTGCTGTATTTCCATGTTCACTTAGAACATGAAATTCATACACAGAAATTAAAATCTATGTATGTGGGGAAAGAAATAAAACAGGAGAAATCTCCAGGCAAGGAAGTCAGTTGCAGCTGATTAGGAGGGATTAGACAGTTTTGTCGTGATGAAGTGTGATGGGATGCTTTCAATTAAAAAGGAATTTGTAGACTGAAATGCATGCAAAAGCTGTTCACGCTCCAAACTAAGGAAAGAACATCTTGTGTGCTCTTTGCTGGGGCTGTCTTACAGCACATATTGCCAAAAGAAAGCCTTTCAGCTGGCGGCTTCAAGAGTCATCAATAAAGCATCAACACAAAGCACCCTTTTAATGTAGGGTTCTATTTAATACATGTGATATTTGGACATGAGGGCCCATCTACAAGTGTAGTCCAGTGTGTTAAAAAGTTCTGTATGAAGTCTTGTGGAAGTGCTTTACCAGGTTAAAGCCTGATTTTTCTGTATTTTTCTTCTCAAATTTTTGATTTTCTGAGGCATTTTGCAAGTGTCTTGTCTGGCCTAGATACAGTATAGTCCGGTCAGACTTGTTTCACATTGCCTTGTGAACTCAGTTAGTATTTATAGAAGATTAACTTTGTTTTTTCAGTTTATGATGCATTATTTTCTTTCAACTAAAAAAAGTCCATTTACTTTGTGTTCCTGATAACACACTTTGAGGACTTCTAATGGGCAATTGATATGAACTAATTAAAGCCCTTGGTAGGCACTTGGCATTCTGAATGCATCTGAAGAGCACCTGTTTAGGGATATTTTGATCTTCCTTGCTGTCGGAACCGAGCTGGGAGAAATTGATCTGGCTCTTTCTAGGCTCAGTTTTGGATAGGAGGTAATGAAAAATTGTTCTGTCCTCTGCCATTAACAACAGAGCATGTGTTGGTCTTGTGGCATGCAGGATTTCTTGGGCTGTTGTGTGAACACACCTGAAACAGCACATTATGGCTGTTCAGAGAAAGCATTCCATGCATTCAGATCTATTCATTAAATGAGTATTAACCTATAAATGTTCACATTCTTTAAAGCTGGGCATATATGCTTGCCTCTGCTTCATGCTTGAATTTGTAGAAGACTCATACTGTACCTGCTTCTGTCCTGTTGTTAAGTTGGAAAAGCAATGGCAGGACCAGACTAGCTGACTTAATCTGCAGTCAGGATATCAAAAACTGGCTGCTTTGGTTTTATTTTCCTGGCACTTTGCTATAAAATTTCAGACAGGTTCTGTAGAAAGACAGGTTGGGGTTTTCTCCCTCCATTGCTTGACTGGGAAATATTCTTGAAGGCATGGAAACATAGCCATTGTATGTTGGACACAAGTGTTTGCCTCTTTGAAGCACTGCTTGGAGGAAAGTCTTGCCCATCACAGGATTAGAGGACAGTAGTGTTTGTCAAACACCCTGATTTGATTCCTTTTTTTTTCCTCTCCCCTCCCCTCCCTTCATTCTTTTCAAGGGCTTCTTAAACTTTATTATCTGACCAAAACTTTGAAGTTTAATATCTCAAAATTACATTTGGAACGAATGCAGTGTGGTTTTTTTGGTGATCATAAAACATAATGCTTCACAAATCTGTGGGCAAAAACTTCCAGCTTCCAGTGTATTTAGTGGGGGGTAGTTTTCCACAGAAAACGTTGGGATCTTTTGAGGCGGATACTGCATAGTCTCTTTCACTCAGCAGTTTTTCCAGCTGTAAAGTTTGCTGTTTCTAGAATTACAAATTCTGCAAAATAAATATTTAGTGGTATTCTTAATTGTTGTCTTTAAAGATTACTAAAACATTAAATCTGCTAGTTGTAGAATATATTCTAGACATTAATGTTGATGGCAACTGTTGAAGTACCTGCAACAGCTGGAAAAAGTAATTCAATATGGTTGGATTGACAAATTAAATATGTTTGTAGTGAAGTCAAACAATGAGTGTTGTAGGTTTCATTGAACAGCTATGTTCTAGATGTCAATTTTCTCCACATACAGGCTTAGTTATTAAGTTACAATTACTTTTCAAATTTCAACAGTGGAGTAATTTGTTTTGTATGTTTCAAAGGTAGGGGAACTGGTCTGTTTTTTCCCGGAGTTGCATTTAGGCTTCCAGCACAGGCAATTTGTCCTGTTCCCCAAATAGGCCTGAAAATGTAGCTCACTTGAGGCTTGTTTCTTGCCAGTTTTTTTTAATGGATTAAAATGAGAAACAGCTATTCAGTGTAAGGAATTAAATAATGTGTTTTAGCACAGTTTTGATCAGTTGTTAAGTAATAATTAAGCTATAATTTCAGGTTAAAGGAAAAAAAAACAGGGAAGGAACATAAGTGAGCCAGGTCTACCTTACAGATGCAGATGATGTCCAGTGTGATTTTGCAGGCAGTATAACTGTGAATATTCCTAGACCCCAGTGGCTAAATTAATTCCTGGACAAGTCTGTTGTTACTTCGGGACTCTTTGCACTCCACTCCATTATACTGTGTAGATCTGCCTGTGGAAACTGGCTACACCTGATGGCAAGTTGGTTTAGGTGTGTTCATCATTCACTGTTTGCATTTGTTTATAGATGCCACCATGGGTTAAACTAGCAATTTATACTTCTGAAAACTCCTATATCTCTTCAATAGCTGGGTTGTGATTTTTGAGTGTGCTGTGGTATTGATTCATCTACATTTTCATACATCTGTAATTTTTCACAATTACTTCTGTTTCTATCAGTGTTGTGATATACAATACAAACCAACATAGAAATGCTAAGGAATTTTTGTAATTGTGATGAAAAAGTGTGCTGTCCTGTTTTCTAGATAAAATAATTAGGCATAGAGCGTGTACTTTGAAGGACACTGCTCATGCTATCATTGCTGCTGAACTGGATCCAGAATTTAATAAGATGTGTGAAGAAATCAAGGAAGCAAGAAGAAAGAGAGGTATGTTTAACATCAGTTACCGTAACACAACATACATAAAGGCCCTCTACAGACATACAGGAATGGCCTCGTGTTCACAAGCCCTGGACCTTGTGGGCCCTGTTTATTGAAGGGACAACACAGTGGGGCAGAAGCAATTCAGGAGGTTTCTAGAATGAGTAGAGGACAACTTCCTTCTCCAAGTTATAGAGGAGTCACCAAGAAGAGGTACTGTGCTGGACCTTGTTCTCACCAGCAGGGAGG
The DNA here is from genome assembly GCA_013389985.1 of Dryoscopus gambensis. Taxonomy (NCBI): domain Eukaryota; kingdom Metazoa; phylum Chordata; class Aves; order Passeriformes; family Malaconotidae; genus Dryoscopus; species Dryoscopus gambensis. The sequence goes on along the minus strand of WEIT01033894.1, from coordinate 11,244 downwards.
GGCTGGTTGGGGTTGTGAAGCTCAAGGGCAGCTGGGTTGTCGTGAGCATGAAGTGGTGGGGTTTGAGATCCTTAGGGCTGCAAGGAGGTTGCACAGCAAAACTCAGTACCTTGGACTTCAGGAGAGCTGGCTTCAGCCTTTTTAGGGATCTGCTTGGTAGACTCCCACGGGATAAAGCCCTGGAGGGAAGAGGGGCCCAGGAAAGCTGGTTAATACTCGGTGATTGCCTCCTCCAAACTCAGGAGTGATGTTTCCCAACAAAGAGGAAGTTAGGCAAACACATCAGGAGGCCTATGTGGATGAACAAGTTAATTCTGGACAAACTTAAACACAAAAGGGAGGCCTGCAGAGAGTAGAAGCAGAGAAAGGTTGTCTGGGACGAATACAGAGAAACTGAGCAGCCAGGGATCAGGTTAGGATCTCAGATCTGAGAGAATTCAACCTGGCCAGGGACAAGGGCAGCAAGAACAGCTTCTGTAGATATGTGGGATAGAATTTACAGATGTCCATCTAAAAATTTAAATTTAAGATGAAATACAGAATGCATGTCAGATTCAGACAGTGCAGGGTAAAAGGTGACTGAACTTGAAACTCTTCTACTTTTTCCTATTGTGTGAGCTGGTCTGATAAGGCACCATCATTCTTCCCAGAAGAAGGATGCATTGCCTGCTATTACAGACAGTATTATAGAACCTGATGAATAGGTAGATGTTGGGTTTACTGCACTAACTTCTTATGTGGATGTGGTGGAACCAGAGCTGTGTTCTTGAAAGTGCCTGTAATTACAGTATAATAAGAATTATGATAAGGGAGAACAGCATTTAAGCTGCTGGATTTTCAGTTTACCCTGGCATATGTACAGGTATAGTTTTGGAGATAATATATTGATTTTTTTGATTAAGAAACAACCCTTACATCCATATTGAAGGGAGCACGATGTTGACAATTTAACAGCCCAGAATTAGGAAATATAGCCCCCTACTGAGTTAATGCAGTTGTTTTCAATTTGTAGTCCATAGACGTCCAAGTCTGTGTACAGCTTCTGAAGTGACCAGGGAAAGTTATCAAAAGTCTAAACATATTCCTGGTGTGGGAACAGTGCTCTGTTTACAGTAAAAGAGTCTACCTTAATGGAAAAGTTTTAAAGTTTTGAAAGTTGAAAAAGGTTGAAAATCACTGAACTATAACATTAGAACAAAATTTCATGCCGATTTAGGGATTACTGATTTCAATAATTCCAGCTTTACCTTGGCAAGTTGTTTCCTGCTTTGGTATAAAGCTCCATTATTTGATTTCTAGGTTGAATTGGCTGGTCTTACCTTTCAACTGCTGATTCTTGAAATGCTTCTGTTGGTAGATTGAAGACCCTTTATTAATAAATTTCTTTGAACTATGCAAGTGTCTATAGGCTTTCTCTTCTTCAGGTTAAAATGGATACAGTTCTTTTTATTTTCCTATTCAGTCATGCATGTTTTTGTCTAATTTCGTGCAAGCTTCCAATGTGTGTCTTGAATTGTGGATAAATGAACCAATTGTAATTCACTGTGGTTGTAAAACAGAGCTAATATAATGCCTTCATTTCTCCTCTGTACTTTTCTATTAGAACTATAAGAATATTCACAATTCTGGCCACAGTGTCATGCTGTGAGCTGTGCTCGATTAATTATCCAAGTCCCCATGACTGTTAAAGGTTATTGCTTCCGAGGTTAAAGTAAATGTTTGTAAGAGCTCTTTGTTACAGAGGATGACTCTATGGCTTGTAGTCCTTTCTTGCAAGCTTGCAAAGACTGGAATGCTGCCCTCCTTTTTGTGGCAGTGGCCCGGTAGTAGATATTTCTGGGGACAAAGCCTGCAGACTCTGTTGAAAGAAGGGCAGTGTCTTAAGTCATAATTAAGGCTGATAGTATCATGCAATGAACTTGTTTAATCAGGAAAAGCATCTCGTGTGAGATGCTGTGAGTGGGCCTTCCGGTACAGGTTTGTGATTAGCAGCACAAGTTTGTGGGACAAAACAACTCACAGACGGGAATGGGCAGGATTCAAAGTGGACTCAGTACTTTGGCTTGGAAACTGTTACAGTGTCACAGGTACCTGCAGGTGGCGCTTGAAGATGCCGGTGCTTCTGGACCGCACTTGGGTGGTTTCAATGACAACTGAGCTCTGCAGTTGGTCCAGTTGTAGAACACGCAAGGCTAAGATCACTGATTGAGTTAGCAAGGAATGCTAACAAAAGCAAGTCCAAAAGACTTGGAATGCATGGAAGAAGCTGTATTAGATTAACTGTTTATGAACAGAGGAAAATATATCAACCTCTTGAGGTCTGAGGAAGCCTCATGCTGTAAGGCAAGCACAAGGGATCAGGAGTTGTGTCAAAGATTGTGGTGGTGCAGAACACCTGGGTAGTAACACTTCAGGAATGTAGTTTTGGCGCTGGTCATTGTAATAGATGGAAGGGATGTGAGTGCGGATCAGCTCTGCCATTATTCTCATTTTGCTCTAAAGAACATCCTCAGCAAGACAGCTGATCAGGACAATCACAGTGCATCTGCTCATCTAGACTTTGACATGTACCCTGTTTCAGGGCAGTTTAAGCAAGGGATGAAAAGGGCTAAAAAGCTCCATATCCATTTTCTTCACAATTCTGTTAGCAAGTTATTTAGCAGTCTTACATAGTTTTAAAATGGAAGGTATTTTCTACGTTGCTTTTTTCCCCCAACTGGTTTTTTTTTCCAAATCTGCCGTTTTTACTTAGTAGTGTGACTGGTGACCAGTATCAAGAGTACTGCAGCGTAACAGAAAGATAAATTGTACAATAAAATCAGTATGTAGAATCAAAATAAAATTTCTCGTTCCTCTGTTACTGAAATGAGGTGCTGAGGTGCTGTTGTTGAAAGATGTTAAACCTAAGGACAGCAAGTTTTAAGCTGATAAATTAAGAACTATATATCCTAGATTATTGAAATTTGCAACTCTGTGGAGACCAGCAAACAAAAAGGTACAAGTGATAGTTGTTTTGAGTAATGAAATATGTTCAGTATGCAGTTTAAAATATTTATAATAGTACCTAGAAACCTATGCTATTATTAATTGTGAGATGAGAGTTTCTGTGTAAATATTTAATTTCTGCATCCATCAGTTTTGGAGTTTCTTGTCAGCTTTTAATCACTTGGTTTTGGTTTCTGCTGGAGACATGTGTGACATTTTGAAGACCATTTTAGTGGATGGATAGGAGATTCTAGTTCACAAATATGAAACTTTAGATACTCATTTATGTCTTTAAAATGTGGTTAGCCAGTATGAAAGTTTGCCTTTTTAGAATTTAATTAAAAAACCTTTGAAGCAGTAGAAGCTATGAGATGAAGTTATATTACAGGAAGCAAACTGTACTTTTTGTTAAAAGCAGAATTGCATTTTCTTAATTGAAGAGCTCATATTGACTCTGAAATGGATCCATTTTACATAACACAGATCACAGTGACAATACAATGTTCTTACTCAGATACTCTTTTTGATATGGCATACAATGCCATTATGAATTGCCACTTACTTTTAAATTATCTGTTTAAAATAAGGAAAAAATTGAAAAGGTCAGTAAGAATTTACTTGTAGAGGAAATATGGGTAGAAGGGTCAATCTTTGGGGACCCAAGTGTGAGAGAAAGTCACATTTTTCTAATCTGTCAGAGCTGACAGTTTAAGACCATGCGACCAGTAAGTTGTTTTGTCGGTAGAAACCAAGTATTTTCGATTCAAATGTTTATTTTGAATGTCCAGCTAAATACTAATGGATGTATTCTATTGCAGTATGGTGTTCGAAGTTTCTTCTTTGATTCAGTAGTTTCTTGCAGCTTGGTTTATTTAAATAGGTATGGTTGTCTTTTGCATGCAGGCTTATCAGTGCCAGCAGAACAGGTAAATCCTCATGGTTCCAGTGTACGGAAAACAGAAGCCAGAGTTGAAGAGGCTTTTCGGAGCAAACAAAAACCCACTATGGCCGTGTGGCCCAACTCTGCAAATAAATGTGCTTGTAAGTACCTTGGATGATAATTGTGCAAAATTAGAGGTCCTTTCAATGGCAGACATTTGAAATATGTCTATACTGCTGCTTACTGATAATTCCTGGAAGTAATTGTAGGCATGAAACACATGGAGCTAAGAAATACTCCTTGTATGAGTACATAAAATCTCTGCCCAAGAAGTTGTAAAGAAGCAGGATTTCTGGTTTTGTCATAAAGAATAGCTATTTTTCTAATGCAGTACGACTGTTTTGCATTTTTCATTGTAAAAGACTGTTTTCAGTATAAGACAACTCAGATCCAATAAAAAGAACACTTTTAGTGGTTTGATGATCAGATTTGTTTATTCTCTGTGTATTAGCAGGTAAATACCTCTATACTGCTTAACACTTTATCACATGCACTACATTCAATTCCTACCTTCAATACATTCAGTGTCATGCTGAAAGCTAGAAAATAGATTGCAAATTCAACTGTATTTTCCTTTATGGCAATGGTTTTCAATAGTCAGTAACTATTACTGGAGGATGTTAAGATCTACTTCCTGGGGCCTACTGAATTAATCCAGTTAAGTGATCAAAATCTCTAGGATTGTGAGGTGTGACTGAGTAATCAGAGGCACTGCTAATTATTTTCAAGAGGTAAGTTGATTAGAACAGGTAAATACATAGCAGATATTTTCATTACAAAGAAAATAAAGACTATGAGAAAAAGTGAGTACGAGGGATAGGCTGATGGCTGTGCCTGGCTTTCCTGCTGAAGATGTGGACTCCATTATTAAAATATTATTAGTAGAATTATCAATTATTGCTAATTGATGGCAAACTGAGCGCTTGAAGTGGACAAATTTTCTTTTTGGTCTTTGTGCTCTCCTTCATGGTGCTTTTCCTTGATGAGAAATCATTTTCTGGGCATAGTGATAACTGCCCAGAGATGAACATTGTTTATATATGAATGATAGTGTTGATGTCAAATGGTTTAATTAATTAGAGGTGTATGATTTTATTTCCCGAAGCTGTAATTTCTTCCGTTAAAGGAATGAAAGTCAATCGTACAGAATTATGGTTAGAATAAATTGTTATATAATAAATTGATGATTTGGATCCAAGCTGTTCTTATTCATTTGGCAGCTCATGCAAATACAGAGAGTGGAGGGAAGGGATTCCCAATTATTATTTTTTTTAATTTCCTGTGAAGTCCAGGATGGAGATTCTCCCTCTGGCTCATGTACAGAGTGCTTTGCTGGCTGTGCATGCTGAGCAGCAGACGGTGGGGTTTATAGACCTCCAAGCTGGACATCCCTTGGGAAGGGAGAGAGCAGCTGTTGCTGGTGATTTGGATCCAAAGCAGCTCTGGTACCTTGCTCGCTTCCGCTCTGTTGTGGAGGCAGCAGCAGTTGTTTGAAAACTCGAGCCATCAGCTGCAGGAAGTTGTCAGTGTCTCTGTGCAAACAACAGAGTTACTGTTAAGGCACTGATCCTGTTGGTATTTTCGTGATCTAGCTTGGAAGGCAAGAAAATTTGAGGCTTAGTGGTGTTTGGGACTATGATCAAATGAAAATCTGCCTTTTAAGGCTGAGTCTGGGAAAGGTAACTAGGCCAGGAGGGATGTGATGCATCTCGTAATCAGGAGAGAGAACCAGGAATTGATGAGCAATCAGAAATCTGCAGAAGGGATTCAGGTTGTACATAGGCACTCTTGAAGATTGATGTGGTCAGTTCAGCAGAGACTGGAAATTAGGAAGGGAACCAGTCTTAAAAGGGTACTTGGAGGATAAGCTAGAGAAGGGTGAGAGCAGACCTGAGCAGATTGTGGGGAGCTCAAATAGTAGCAAATGAAACCGTGGATTGTGATCGTTTGAATGGAAGGAGTAAGTTTGGAGAAGGGATTTTTGAAGAGGGATTATTTTAGAGGGAGAAAGGAATTTTTTTATGGTCAAGAAATAAATTTTTTTTATTTTAGGACTATAGTGTATTGCACAATCAGAGTAACAAGAAAAAATTTAAGTGCTTTAATTAAACAGGATAAAACTGTACTTTTCAGTTAATAATTCTGAAAATATTGCATGTTTTCTACTATTTGAACTTGAATTAATTTTTTTCCTGTAGAGGACTCTAAGGAAAAAAAATCACCAATCATAACATTATTTTCCTGATAAGTTGTTATTATTTTTAAGGAGCTCTGTTTTACAGTATTGTAGAAAATAGCTGCAGAAAAGTAATTCAGATGACAAACCTCAGAACTCTAGAAGAAATTATTGTCAAGTATCTTCTCTAAAAACAGAGTGGACTGCAGACAGTGCAGCAGCCTTGCCAAATTTAGGGCCCTGCTCTGGGCTAGTACAGTAGAGAATGAGAGTTGGATTATTATGTGTTGGTTTGTTTTTGGAGGTTATATATTTTGTATAAAACTTTATTTAGTTTTTTAGTTGCCTATTATTTTGGGGTTTATTTAATTTTTCTGATGTATTTTAGATATTTTGTTAATTTGATTAGACCAGATGGGCTGTTGGAAATGTAGCACATCAATAATTTTTGTGTTTGAAGGTATGGTGATACATGTTCCTGAGTTACATTTCATCTGCAACTTCCATTTCCCTTGTTGAAGGTACAGCTGTGTGGATTGTGTCTCACAGTATAGATGAGTTTTAAAAGTATTGCATTACTAGAATTGCTGAAAATCTATTTGGGGAAGTTCTGCCACAATTGAAAATATTTCCATTATCGACTGTGTATTTTGAGAAAAGTGCAGGTATTCTGGTGGGAACTTAAAATGGGACATATGTTAGAAGTCTGATATAAGCAGTTTTATGACTATAGAATCACAAAACTACAGTGGTTGGAGGGAACCTCTGGAGATCTTCTAGTCTAGCTCCCCTCAGAGCTGGTTGCTCAAGGCTTTGTCCAGTTGTGTTTTGAACATCTCTCAGAATGGAGGCTCTGTGTCATGCCTGGAGAACCTCTTGTGGTGCTTGGCCACAAACAATAATTTCTTTTTCTTAATTTTGAGTGTCTTGTATTTCAGTCTGTGCCCACTGTCTCTTGTCACTGGGCACTGCTGAGAAGAGTCTTCCTTTGCCTTCGTATGGAGCTGTGTGGAAAAGGAAACTACCAGCAGTGTGGAAAGGGAAACTATCAGCAGTGTGCAGTTTGGTGTGTTTGCTAAATTAAGTGGTTTAGATACATGCTAGCTCAGAGAGTATTAGCAGCTCTTTAATTATTGGGATCCTGTATAATAAAACTGTATCCAACTGCTCCATTTTGCCAGTAGATGGGGCATGGTACATACCATTTTACTGTCTTGCACTTGCTTCCTTTAGTGTTACGTATAAATAAACTCGGTGGGGAAGATTTGGCTTTGCATTCTTATCTTTTTTTTGCAGCATTTAATGATAATATATTGTAGTGATAGACTGCAGATTTTATGTTTTCTTCATAGAGAAGATGTCTTTTATGCCATATGATAAATAGAGTAGCTGTGAAAATGGCATTTGGAGCAAATAAAGAAAATTTAAATCCTTTGTGTTATGCAAACTATTAAAAATATAAGTTTTATATAAAAGTCATTTTATGAAATATGAAGTAAACACAGTGCTAACTTTTCCCAGTAATTTAAGTGATTAGTGGTCTCTCTAGAAAGAACTGTAGGGATACCAAGCAAGGATCTAAAAAACTATGGCAGAAAATGTTGTTTCTAAATAAGTAATATTTTCTGTGCCTTTCTGTGTTGGATTTTTTGGTTGGTTGGGTTTTGGTTTGCTTTTTCTCCCCTCCAAATGGTGATCTTTGCTGTCCAGTGGAACACTTTGTTTCTTCTTTATCATGGAAAGGCTTTTGTTTTGCCTGGAGTACTTTTTAAAAAGATTTTTAGAAAGAAAATGTCTTTCATTTACAGTCTTTCTCAGAAACCGTTTTAGTCTCAGTCTTTGTCTGATTTTCATCTGTTTAGTGTGTCTTCTTTGACCTCTCTGCTACAGTGGTGTCAGTGATTGCTGTACTTCAGGCTTCTGTGACTGCAGCAACGCCTTATCAAAGGACATGGCAGACCAGATGCCATATGGTTTTGATTATCTGAAATATTTTCTCCCTTTTGGTCTGGTTCTGAGTTTGGATTCAGAAACTGGATATTGGCAAATCCAGTTATCCAGATGCTAACATGAAATTCTTAGGAGCTGCTGTTTTGTCACTTATTCTACAGTTGCTGCTCTTTTGTTTTCTCCTCCTACTTTCCAGATTTGACTTGGATTAATTCTCACTTGAGACAGAGGCAAGTACTGTTATTTGATAAACACCATTAAAAAAGATTTTCAGGAATGTGAGGATATATTTACTCAGAGCTGGGGCAACTGTCTCTTTTTGTTTCTTTGTCATTTTGTTCTGGGTAGCGTAGGAGTTGGCATTTTGGATGGGAGTAGTTTGATCTCTTGTATCTGACGCTGTCTTCAACCAGATGGTTTAAAAGAAAGTTGCAAACATTTGAGAATTTTTTTTTTCGTGCCTGATTTTGAAGGACATACCAATGTAGCTGATGATTCCAAGTTGGTTAACAGTTCTTTTAAACCCCATAGGCTTTTTAATTCTTCTAATTTAAAATGCAATTTAGTGAATCTGTGGGAGTTCTAATAAATCTTGACTGCCTGTTCTCTTTTTGGGATCCCATCAAACTTCTGAACTCAGTGATATCTAGTGACAAAGAAATTTTCTTTCATCACTATTAAATACCTGCCTATTGAATTAATCAAGTGTCTTTTTCCTCTGACAGAAGGCTAAGTGGGTTCTACAATTTACCTGATCACTGACTTTTTTTATATTCTCTTGTTCTCTTCTTTATTATACAGTAATGCAAGGTGGCTCAGCCTCTCTTAAGGAGGTTTCCTTAAAAGCATTATCATCGCCTTTCTTATAAACGTGGTAAAAAGATCATCTGAAATAGTTTGGGGTTTTTTTCCTTCTAAATGGTATGCACAAGTGATGTAATAAAAACAGTTTTCAGAACAAATAGATCCCTTCCTTCCTCCCTTTTGAAGACTGTGGCAATATCTGCTTTAAATTGTTTTAAGACTTAGTGTTTCTGTCTGCAGAAGTAGTGGATTTTCTTGGGATTATTACCCATTAATTAACTTCAGATTTTGTCTCCTTGACCGAGAAACCACCCAGTAGCCATGATTCTTTCTTGTGTTTGTTCATGGCTCTCTTGCAGCAGGAAGGTGTCATTCACTAGTCCTTAAGAGCCAACTGAAGGTACCAAGGATTTGTATAGCTGGAATATTTGCTACTGTACAGAGCTAATCAGCAGAGGGTAAATGAGCAGATATATAGAGGTGTAAAGTTTAAAAATTATCTCCACAGGTGACATTAATCTGATTGTCTCTTCTCTTTAGACTTCATTTTCCTCTTTAATTTTCCAGTGTGACTGTCTTGCCATGTATTTTACTAACATAATTACTCTGGTTTCATGTAAATTATATTTTTATCTTGGTTTCCCAAGAAAATCATACCTGTGCTCTCTGTCCAGCTCTGCTCCCCTAATAACTTCTGAATCATTTGGCAGAGTTCAGACAGATTTGACAGGAGTTGAGAGCCGAAAGATTAGGTTCCTGCAGTTTTTGTGAAAATTGGTTGCTGCACAAATTCACATATGTACTGCAGGAAAAGGCGATAGATTGAAAATGGTAGTTGAGCAGGTAAAACATAGTATTGGCCAGGCATGGCATGCACATCTCCGAGGGAGTGTGTCCTGTGTCCTGTTCAGCTGGGATGGGGAGGAACAGGCGACACTGGGATAGTTCTGTGAGAAATACTGGGAAGAGCTTGAGTGGAGAGCATTATTGGGGATGGCAGGGGAAAGCAGTTGACTGGGGAAGAAAATAATGGGAGTGCTGCAGCCAGGAGTGGTTTAGTACCCATTTCAACTCCTCCTTATGAAACTTGACTCCTCCTTGTTGACTAGAAATGCCCAGGTTCTTCAAGTATTTGTTTACAAAACATAAGCTGTTATATAAGCTGATAAAGATCATAAATATGTGAAGTTGTTGCATGCAGTGCTTTTCATGTGCTTGTCAGCTCTGTGCCTTGAGTGCCCTCCATCCTAGGTGAAGAAAATGACATCTCTTAGGGTTTAGTTCCACAGTCACTTAAACTGGTCAGACTGTGGGTTGCTGCTAAAGAGGCTGTCTTGCCTTATCACTGGTGGCATATTCCCACTGTGTTCCCTGTGCCAGCACTGTCATTCATAAGTTGGAAAGCTCAACCAAAGATGCTGAAAAGTAACCCAGAAAAAACCCCAACAACCTAACGTTTCAGATGGATTTAGTTCCCTTATCTGTTTTACTGCAGGAACAGTAGTGCCGGCACAAATGAGGCAGTGGAAATGCTATAGCTGGCTTTGGAGGGAGAAATGGCTTTGTTAGTGGAAGCTGGCACCTCACTTTGCTTTTTAAGCCATTGTGGAACTGTGATCTGTTCTTTCTTGCTGCTTATCTCTGCCTGCAGTTTGGGACCTTGGGA
>WEIT01033889.1:292416-304163 GCA_013389985.1 Dryoscopus gambensis | reverse complement strand
TACAACTGAGTTCCAGTGTGCACAGTTCCTTGCAGTTAGCCTTCAAGATCCTGTCCATTCTTATGAGCAATTCTGCAAAATAACCAGAATGCTATTACTTTTAATTGTGACTTGGACTTTAGAAAAACTGCAGGTCTCAGGTATAAATATAGATTGAGAAACAGAAACCTGAATTATTCTTTTTAAATTGATTTTTAAAACAGTACTACTTACCACATAAAGAGACAAAAAGCAAAGTAAACAAAACAGCAGAGGTAAGAAATAAGATTTATGATTCATTTAAAAATATGCGTACAGAACAAGAGAAAAATAAGATTTTTGTTCTTAGAAATATATTCCTGTAAAGTAGTACAAAAACGTTCACGTGCAACTTTGATTTTTATAAAGATAAACTGATTGAAGATTAACAGACTTTTTTTGTAGCAGTACTCTTTAGGACATATATACTTTAGCACTCTCAACGATTTTGTAATGTTAAATATGTTCAATTAGAACACCAGGTCATTTAGTATCACCTGAATTGTCCAAGAGAAGTTTAAAGAAACATTCTCTTAACTGGCAGAAATGTGCACATATTGTAAAGCCACCATTCTTTCATTTAGGATATTATAATTGTAATTCATCCCCATTATCATCCAAAAAAACAGATTTCATTCTTATCAGTATTAGCTTTTTTCAAAACATTCCCAAGTTATTAACTAACTGCTTTATAGAATTATATTCCAATTTTCCCAGTTTTCCTTACTGCCTATGAAATGCAGCAAAAATGCACATAAAACACACCCAATATACAACATATACCAGTTGTCAAGTCACTACTCTGTACACATTCTCAACACCAAAAAGTCACACTTAGAGCAGTAATTAAATTTTAATAAAAAGTTGAAGGACATTAGCATATAAATGAGGTTAAAAGCACATTGCTTGCAGCAAACCAGAGCACAATTACATTACTGTATTTACATCATGAGACACAACCCCTCTTTACCACCCACCCGCCCACCACAGGAAAGGAACAGCAGAAAAATGATCTCAATAGATAAGAAATAACATTTCAACTTAGAAACACATTTTCACTATCATATTTTCTAACTGATAATGGAAATGTTTATGATGATACTTACGATATTTTACCAAAAGGAGCAAATGCTGACTTGATGTCTTCTGTTGTTATTTCTGGACTTAAATCCCCAACGAACACATGGAAGTGATCTGAAAATAAATAATTTACTAATCAAATATTTAACTGCTATCTAAAGTTTCAGCTCCTGAGAAAGTGATGCTCTGCACACAGCACTGGGAACCAGGAACGCTCAGGATTCCATGTGAAGAGCAGCAGCAATTTAATCTGTCCACTCCGGTTTCCCCAGTTGTAAAGCAGAAACAGAAGAATTAGTTTGCAAAATTCTATTAAACAACTAGATGGGAAGGAGAGAAGTTATGTTTAAATGCATTTATGATAAATTATTACCACTTTGTGAAGTATTTGTGTACAAGTGATACTGTGGCATTACATTACTTACTGGATGTATCTTTTTTCTGGCTACTTGGTGTTGTTGCCCAGTTTACTTTGACCTCCTGAAAACAAGTATAAGATTTAGTAAAAATTCATAAAATTCTTATATTTTTTAAGTTCATTCAAGGGTGGGTTAAAACTGTCAACATTTACAAATCATCATTCAATATAAAACACCATCACAACTAGAATATCACAAACAATACATTTCCTAAACAAGACTTTTTTTTTTTGTATCAATATTTCAAAAAGATTATTCTATCAATATTTAATTGTGGTTAAACATCTTCAACGGTATTATTAATATTTTCATGCAAATCTATATTCTTTAAATCTAAGATTACCAAGTCAGCAACTTACCTTTCCCAAAATTTTTCTCCCATTCATAGCAGCTAATGCAGCAGCTGCATCTCTGTGTTCATAAAATTCCACAAAGCAATAAGGGTCATTGCTTGTATGCTGCAAAACAGAAAATCCAACAGAAGAGTTGACCCTTCTGCTATCGGGTTGCTGAGAAGAAAATCCAGGAAAATATATTACTTATAGCTAGAAACTTTCAGAAGATTTGCATCAGATTTATGAAATAGCCTTTGACATTACACTTAAATGAAAGAATTATTAAGATGGACTTTTTATTAAAGGTCTAGCAATTTCTGAATGATAGTTTGCTTTGAATGAAGACTGAAGTTTACTGAACTAAAAATAACTTACAAGAAAAGTGATCTGTAGAGTGGATGGAAAGGGCGGGGAAAGGGGAAGAATGGAGAGAAGAACAAAACTGCCTTGTGCATATACTCAAAGCTACAAAGGTTTATTCCCCAGATACATTTTTACCAATCTTCTCCTGCCCTACTTAAGAAGTCTTTCCTTTTATTTGCCTGAAAACCACAAGCAGGCAGCAACCTGGAAGCTGCCTGGGCTTGGTCTCAAGTGAAAAATGCCATACCCAACAACTGGGAAATAACCTTTTAAAAGAACTCAAAATAGTATGACTGAGGGAAAAGGATATTAATCAATTGACTATTAACTCTGTTAAACCTTGAGTAGAACCTGTTTTTGCAGGATGGCCAATCAAATCACCTTTAAAAATACTCACTGACATAGGTCACTGAAGTAATAGATGTACCAGAGTATAAAGTGCAAAGAACAGAAGAGTTTTCTGAAAAGCTGATCAAGTGGAAAGGATGTCTAGAATGCCAACTTGAGCACTGGATTTGATCTACCTTCAAGATGTAATGAGTACACAAACTCTAACCAAAACATTGCCATTAACTGCTCTGCACATGCATGGACCAAAAGATGATAAATACTAATACTACACTAAACAAATTATTTCTCACATGGACAGGGAAGGGTCTAGCAGAGAGAAACTGTTCTGCCATCAGTATTCTCACCTCTCAACCTCCCCCAGTGCCAGGCAGAACACAGCTGTAACTAATGCAAGTTAAGAAAAGCCTTTTCCAGCATTCCTATTCAACTTTTGACAACTCATACGTACTTGCAGTGATGAACAATTCTAATCCTTCCCCCTAAAACTGGATTGTGCAGCTTCAAACATAGTTCTGTCTGCCTCTGAAGCTGTTAAGATGCAATAGTTGAATGGATCACAAGGCCTTTATACACCTAATATGATCATGGAGTCTGAAGTCATCCTCCTGAACACTGTCAGTACTTGGGGCCTCTAAGTGATGCACAATAAACAGATGAGAGAAAATATACCTGAGATCATAAAAAAAGTTTCAGTCACAAAGTTCTCTACAAGCACACTCACCTCAGAGGCCCCAAAAGGGCAAGCCTTAATTCACACCTCCTCCCACACTACTCTGGGAAACCCGTTTAAGGCTTCTTTAGGAAATTTAGTGCAGTTTATACTTCAACTGAAGTGCAGCCTTACTTTTAGATTGTAGGTCTTCTTTAGCACTGAGAACTTGTCTGAACATGAGAAGAATCTCTTTTGCAGACACTCAGATCTTTAGGTATTCAAACTACCTACAAATCTGTCCCACCACCCTGAGTATTATATACTCCCAGAAGAAACACCCGAAATCTTTCAACACTTGACGTGTTCGTGTCACATATCCTACAAAACAAAAAGAATGACTTGATACACCTGGCTCAAATGGAAAAATCCAAGTTTTTAAAAGGTGATGGTGCTACTAACAATGGTAAGAAGCACCTAAGCGTGACTCAGCTCCTAGGAAAGGTTCACCACTCCCTGGAGAAGGACGTCCTGTGGACAGGCCCCGTGACAGCTGCAGGCCAGTCCCAGCCTAGAATCCAACCTGCACTTGCTGTGACTGCTCGGTGGCAGCTGCTGAGGTCAGCCCAGGGCATTCACCTCTGCGACTGAATACAGCTGCCAGTAGTTTTTGTTTATCTACTTGTTTCATAAAGATGTCTCACTTATGGGAAGATCTTAAAACCACAAAGCCTCAGCCAAGGTAAAGTGAGTGTTGGAATTTCTCATCTGATCCTCAAGAAACCAAACTGATGCTAACATTTCTCAACCAGCCAAAGGCGGGAGCAGCAGCACCTTATGTCTGTAGAGCACATGACAACCAAAACTGTTTCTTCAGAGAAAAACTAACAACTGGGATCTGCCAGCCTTCTGTTATTTTTCTCCAATAAACTTAAAGCAAATGCAGCAGAGAAAAGTGTCATGGGAAATTATTAGTCCAGACAAGGCGAAGAGTGATTAAACAAGCAGCAAGTTGATGATAAGATAGAAACAAAGAAACAAACAAGCTGTGTGACACACTGAAAGAAGAAGCAGCCCACAGGGGAGTTTCTAGTAGCATTTCTAAAGAAGTCTGGTCACAAGATTTGCCTTTTAATACTTTCATTAACAATCTTGACAAAAAGCTAATATAAACTAATATAACTGTCCTCAGGAAATCTGTAATTGCAAATTAGTATGAAGCATAAGATATAGTAAAAAGTACAAAGAGGACACAGAAACCAGAGAGGAAGGACTAGAGCTTAAACCTGGCAGAAGCTCTGATTAAAACCTGCCTGCTCAAAGCTTACCAGTTATAAACGTAGAAGGAAGGAAAAATACCAGGGAGAGAGAAGTTTTGTAGGATGTGTCAACAAGCTCACAGAAATGGCTACCAACCCTAAAGGTACCAGAGTATTTACAATGGAGACAAGAAAGCATTAATACTTACCAACACTCTGTGCAAAAGACCTTATCTGGAATACTATGGAAATTTTGTCACTTTGTTTCAAGAAAAAGTTAATTTAAGAACAGACAGGTGCAGACAAGTGCAATTTGTACTGGTGCAGATGAGCTATTTGAACTGGTGCAGAAAAGGTCAAAGAAGAGACAAACTTATTTTGAAGGATTTTTTAATTTTCATCCATAGTAAAGAACCATTTATTCAAGAGGGAAAAGAATTACTGAGGCTCATGTTCAAATAAAGTGAAAAATGTACAAAATAGCCATGAATAACACTTGAAATAATAAGGTTTCTGATCATCAGAACAATGTGATTCTGAAAAGAGGGGTAACAATCTTTTAAATAAAGTAGAATCTCATCGTCAGCTGATAGAAGGTACGGCAGGGCTACAGGCAAAAGCACTGCATACACACAGTCACACAAAACACAATCACAGCCAAACACAATCAACCCAAGGAAACTCTCTACCAGTAATGTCAAAGAAGCCCTTCACTCCATTTATTTTGGACAACTTAGGATAAAGTTACATTACATTTGCTACCCCCCCGGATGTGGAAGGCCTTACCTCTGTTATCATTTTACAGCTTTTGCATGGTCCAATCTGGCTGAATAACTGAAGTATGAGAACCTCAGTCACATCTCTGGAGAGGTTTCCTACATAGCTACACAAGGAGACAAAAAACCAAGATTTTAAATCTGAAATCATCATCTTTTAAAACGTCATTACGGTTTTAAAAACTTAAACGACTATGAAGAATCATCCTTTAAAACATCTCAGGTATCTTAAAGACAATATTTACAAATTATTTCATAGTTTTAATGCAGCATTCATATGGTTTCTAAATTGTAACGTTGGCCACACAACTGAGAAGTGAAGCTTGATTCAGACCTAACACTGGACACCAACACCTAGTGCCAATCATTTCCTTGGCACGGAGATGTCAAAAGCATGAAGAACATTGCTCAAGAATGTTGTGTAGAACAAGTAACCAACTGGGCAAAGATATTTTAAGTTTCACTTCCCACTGAGTATCTCATCAAGAGTACTTCTGAATTTGGGTACAAACACACATCTAACTCCCATGAGCTCAGGAGCAGCTCTCGGACAAACTGTGCTGCCTTGTAAGCAACCAACTCAACTTTCCTGTCTTCCTGAACATTTGGAAAGCCAGCCCACTCACCAACAGACAAGGCAATTTATGCAGCATTATGCCATAGGAGTGCACTGTACAGCATCTATCTCAACGGCTCCCACCTTTGTAATACCCCCAAAATTCTCATAGTGTTATTTTAATATCACCCAGACTTCTTGATTCTTGTTAGTTTGTAAATCTTGAGAAATAGTTCCAAGTTCTGAAATACTTAGCAGGTTTAGAAGAGAGTCCTAGATTTACCAGGTCACAATAATGGCTGAGAAAGTCATGAATGCTAAACTAAATTATTCTTAACAATGTGACTAATTTGTAATCAAATTGTAAACAAAGTGATCAGTTAAGAGAAAGGCTTGTCACAGTAACAGATGTCAAAAGCCAGCAGCAGTGGGACATCATCATCTTTACAAATAAGCCTGTCAAGGCATAAAGAATTCAAGTGCAAGCAGTAAGATGAGCAGAACTTTCTGTGATTTAGAAGTTGAAAGAATATACGTTTTATTCATTTTACTCTGGTCAGTTACAGAATGTCATAAAACTGCAAACAAAAGTCAGCCTGAGCTGTTAATACAGTGAACTTAAATGTGAACGAGCATTTCTAATTGCTCACAGACAAATTAATTTTGAGGTAACTAGAGGTGTGCCCTGAAATTGCTCTAAGAGACATCCCTTGAAAATTCTTGAAAAGCAATTTCTGTTTGACAGCTAGACTTTCATCCGGATCAGCAAAATTAAAATGGACACTGTTTGTTTTCATCAGAACACCACACAATGTTATCAACACATGTTTGTTTATGTCGTTCTTCTTTCAGCAACTATGAGACAGCTCTGCACTTTTTCAGTCAGGACTTCAATGCTACAAGATCCACAGTGAGTTTCTGAAGTACCACACCACCTGAATATAGAATGTCCACTAAAATCCTTCATGTACTCTTTACTTTCTTATTAAATACGTATGAATTAACACAAGTCATTAACAGAAGTCTGTACTGTTATGAAGCTTTTCAGTAGAGAAGTTAAAAACCGCAGGACTCCAAGACCCCTTACGGGACAAACTGTCCATCTCACTGACTTTTCAGTTCTATCCTCAAAACTTAGTAGTTAAACATTTATCCATACCTTCTTTCTGAAATATTAACTAAATTTTTGTTAATCATTCACCAAGATTAAATTTTAAGTCACTAATAGCTTTTAGTGGAAATTTTAACCTTTGCAGATACTACTAAAATCACATGGAAAATACATATCCCAGTAGGAATTCCAACATGAAGGGTCAGTGGTGCTGTGAACTTACTGCTAGTACTGGTTTCCTCTGTAAGCTGCAGAACAGTTTTCATTAATACTGAGCCTTCACAGCACACTGATACAGTAGCACTGACATGAAATTAAATAAAGACTTATTGACATTACTTCTACTGCAAATCAGATACAGTAAGGAGTACAATTAACACTAACGAAACCCCAAATATCATCCTCTTCTGCATAATATTAACATGTATTTGGGAAACACAACAAGTCTGAAAAATCAATCTGAAGAACTCCTCTTGGTCTGACAAAATTTTTTAAAAAATAAAGGCCAGGGAAGGCCATTCCTCAGCAATCTATTCTACTAAGGTAAGAAAAGTTACACTAACTGCTAGAAGATATAAGATATACTAAGGGTTTCTTTGATACCACCACGCCTTCAGCAGGACAGTTGTGAGAATGTTGCACCATAAACCTTAGCTACCACACAAGCTGCCTTTTCATTGAAATCAGGACCACCTTGACGGCTAGACTCAGATAGGATGTGAAATCCCAGTGGGTCCACTAATTCCCTGAACGTATATGATAAATACTGCCTTGGTGCATAACATTACCATTAGTCAGAGGCATTCCCACCTTTCCCAAGTAGCTAAAACTCTGGGACTTCAGTAACACTCACTGAGAGCACTGCACAATACAGGATCATGCAGCAGCAAGGACAACAACCAGAGAGACCCAAATCTCTCCAACTGCATGTAAAACATGGGAATATAAACCTCTACAAATTCGAAACAATACGCTAAAAAGTAAGGCTTGATGGTTACTTTCATGTCTTTAAGCAGACTGCAGTAACATCACCTCCTTCACTAGAGTTCGAGATGACTGTAACAAAAGCATACAAGCAAACATCTTCGGTGTGAATGTCTGAATACTACAGAACTGAAGATATTCACCACATTCAGAACAGACAGACACCTTACCGTTCTGGAAACACAAAACCTGGCTTGGCTGATGCTAATCACCCACTGCCCATGGCCAACCTACGGTCAGCTTTCCCCTTTCTAGCTCAATTTACACGTGATGTAACATAACAGCATCTTCTATTCTACTTTACAAAATCAAAATTATCAGAACCACACCCCAAGAAACCATAAGATTCCTAAAATGCTATTGTATGGTACCTCAATCGTTTTGGACTGATACAATCTACAGGATATATTATGCAAACTTTTAAAAAATCATAAAGCCCAGCAGGGCAGAAGCACTTAGTAAGCTTTTCTAGGTGGTCTTGGATGATGTGACAGAGCAGCAAAAGTTGTGGCTTTTTGCACACAGGCAACAGTGTTTGCTCCCTTCTGCAAGCCTAAAGCACTTAAATACCAATCATAAGCAGCTACCACAAAAAAACCCCAACCAACATACAGACAGACAGATATCCTGACATAAATTTTGATGTATTACACTTCTGAATGCTGCTGACAATAAAAAGAATAACAAACTACTTGAAATTCAGAGATCTTGTAGAACTACCTAAAGAGTACAAGAGAAACGTATCAGTCTATAATGAGTTTTAGAACTAAACTCTTTGGCTTGGGCAGAAAAATTCTCTCTTTGAAGGTAAACAGATTTGTATTGTATCCTAAACAGGGAGGTAAGAAAGGGAAATTTACAGCCACTACTTTTAGGTCCACAAAACTCCCTTATATCCTTTTTTGAGGAAAGATAGTAAATCTGATTCCTCTCTCACACAGGCAACATGCAAGAAATGGCAGTTTCCATATTTAAAAGAAGAAATTCTGATAAGCAATAAGGTAACTGGAGCGCTCAAGAGCCCACAGAAATTCTCGCAACTCTGCCTAGTGCTTGTGAGCTAATGGAAATAAAATGATACCAAGGGAAATCCACCCTGTAGCCTCCTCTAGGAGACAACATTCTTGTACAAGAGCTAACTGAAAGTTCAGGAGAAGTGAATCCGGGTGAAGCCTTCCTCCTGCACCTTATCCACATTCCAGGCCTGGAATACAGCATGGCATGGCTGATGAGATAACAACCGCAGGTATGCAGTGACTTCATGAGCAGTCACTGAATACTTACAGACCACACAAAATATTTCTAAAAGCATTAACAGGAATATACAAATTTGGAACTTCTCTGGCTGTCTGTGAGAGCTGGTAATATCAGCAACACATCAGGTTTCTGAGAGTTTAGTTTCCAGCTTAAAGTAGAAGCAGGACTTTGGTACAGCCTGTGAAATCTAACAGTACTCACAGAATACAGAGCTTTCAAGTGTTCTATTAAAACAAAACAAAACAGAACAGAATAAAAAAAAAAATCAGAAGCTCACAGCTCATTTTACAACCAGCTAAAAAATTATATGTGAAAAATCATACAATTCTTCCTGAACTGGCAGAAGATATGGAAGGTTATTCTCCACACCTCTATAAAGTTAAGAAACATAAGAAATCAAAATGCAAATGGTGTCAGTTTTCTATATTAAGCCTCAGAAAATACTCTGAATTCTTAGAGGTTCATGACTGGAAACAACATAACAGCTCTGTATGTACTGCAAATTGAAACAATCCTTATTCCTGAGCTATTTAAGATGGGCATAAGCATTGGGTGAACAGTGGTTAGGTAGGTTTTTCTTTTTATAAGTAAAAGAAACTGGCTTGCAACTGTTAAAGAAGAAAATTCCTTCCTAATTTACAGATTTTGGATTTCATTTATTCCTTCGGGAGTGGAAAAACTAAGATGTTCAAAAAGTACTGCTTAAACTATCAATCAAGTGCTTTTGTACATGGTCAAAGAGCTACTGAAACAATTTGTTCTTCACTTGCTCTCCCCTCCCCCTCCCCAAATAAACCAAACAATGAAAACTTACAAGTTCAACCAACAATATTTTTATTTGTTGTTCTTGGGGGACACTGAGTCTTATTTATGAGATCACAACTGCTCTATATGAAAAGCATTGCTCAGGATAATAATCTTTACAACATGACGCGCAATTCTAAATTTAAAGGTAAATTTCAGATTTCAGATCAAAAGTAGGGACAAGAAGGTAAAATGTAAAAAATGCTCCAGTGAAATTTTTGTCTTTCATGCAAAAAGCCAACAATAATTACAGGAAATTAACCCTTTGTGATTGTGGTTACTACAGAACTATTAGGAAATTAATGTACATGCTGTTTATGAGTTTAACAAATGAAACAGTCACACGTGTGCAATAAACCATTTGGGGCAGCTGCAGAGCTGCTATTTCAGACATCTTAGAAGGAATTTATTTTTCTCTTGTTAGTGACTAAGTGGGCTAAGTCAGGTCCTTGATGGATGTTACTGGGAAGAACCCATGGCCAGTGTGGTACCGAAACTTGTTAGCATTAAAAGAACATTTTAAAACTTAGTGGGAATATAGCAGTTATTAAAAAGAAAGAAAAAGAGCCAACCATGAAGAAAGGACCCTTGAAAATAAAAGTGAATAAAACACTGTGTGACTCTGCCCTTTTCCCTCCTCCTATTCTAAAACAACACTCAAACCTAGGGCCACTCTCAGGGCCAAGCAAACTCGGATCATTTGGGTAATCAACACAAAAAGCATTTCAGATATGCCTATTTAAACTATGGAGTGAGGACTAAGTACTTATACTGCACTATAAACGAGTTAAAGGAACTTTTGCAGACATAGGGAAAAAATCACAAATTGCCTTGAGAAGCCTTAAATGCCAAGTCATCATTTTGGTGGTGAGAACAGAATTATGAGACATTTTACTCTGTTTCAGGAGCTTCTTCAGAGTGGCTTTCAGTCCAGACTATCTTTGAGAGCTTCTCTGAAGGCTACTGTCCCAAAAACTAAATAGACAAAGATTTCATTTGCACTGTCCTGAGCTGGGTTTGTCATCTGGGCAGCCCGAGCATGAGACTGCCTTTCTCCCCGGGCCAGCCCGAACGCTGCACCGCTCCCAGAGCCCGAAACACCCTCTGGCAGCTGAGCTGCAAATCTGGGAACTGGTTAAAATCAGCAGCAGCACAAAACCCCTGCTCTCAAGTGCCCAACCACAAGTGCGAGCCTCCCCCGTCTAAGCCAACAGGACAAAGAAAATTCATCAAAACCGTATCTGCAAAGCTGAAAACAACTCTACAGCAACCCAAAAATGCTCAAATTTGTATTTTTAAACAGAAAACGGATGACGGCCACCAAGTGACTAAACAGCCCGGAGAGACACGGCCAACACACAGTTATTTCTTTCTGCTGGGCCCGATACCCTGTGATTGAACCACACCGTGACACGCTGGAGGGAAAAGCGATCCGTCCCGGTTTCCCGGCGCTCCCCATCCCACCCAGCGCCGGGAGAGCACAAAGAACTTTCCCAGAGCCGAGACCGCCGGGCAGGGGGGGCCCGGGGGCGGCCTGTGCCCCCCAGGGAAGGCTTGGGACCCCCGCCTGCACCCCCAAACCTCCGGGGACGGACCCTGGAGGCTCCGGAGATGGACCCCGTTACATCCCGGGTCCAGCTCCGTTTCGCCCGTGTTTTCCCTGGATCGGAGCAGCGCAATCTCCCTGCGGGCCGCCGCGCTCCTCTCCCGCTCCCCCTGCCCGGACCCCGCTCCCGGCCCTGCCGCACACGCTCTGTCCTGTTCAGTCCCCTCCGCTCCCCCGGC
>WEIT01033889.1:280748-291909 GCA_013389985.1 Dryoscopus gambensis | reverse complement strand
AGGGCTGCGCTGGAGCGCGGTGTCACCGTGTGCGGGAGGACAAACGCCGCGATCCGCTGCGCCCGGAGGCTCATCCCGGCCATTCCGCGTGGCCTGTGCCGGCCGGGAGCGGCGGAGTTGCGCTGGGCTGTGTCACTGCGGCGAGCGCCAGCCTCTGGAAAAGGATGGCCGGCCTGGATGGGGCTTGGAGCTAGGTGGCCTGGTGGAAAGTGTCCCTGCCCATGGCAGGAGGTTGGGATTAGGTGGTCTTTAATGTCCCTTCCAGCCCACACCACTCTGATCGCGTGATTCGCAAGAATATATCCTGATTTCATGCGTGTGCATGTACCACCACATGTATGGCCTGGCCATGCTTAGGCACCGCATGAGCTCACGGCAAGGATTAAGAGGTGTGCGATGCTTAGGGGGCCCACCGAGAGAAGCCAAGTCAGGAGCTGCCAGTGAGGAAATGGGTGAGGGTAGCTCTGCACGGGCAGGAGATGAGCATCCTCACATGCAGCTCCTGCAGAATAATCACGGCACTCTCACTCTGGGAGAAGTTCAGTCTGTACATATATTGAACATTCAAGTACTCTTAAATACCGCCCCCCCCCCTTCCAAAATAGTAATATCAGGGAGAAAATAGCGTATATAGTTATCAAACTCGATATTTTCATGCCTGCTGCTCTCACAGTAGTGTTTTCCTCTTTAACTTAAACATGCAAGACTGTTGCCAGGCACATATTTCTGGAAGGAGTTCTTCTAGCACATGGATGCAGAGAGGTGGCTTAAGTAACTTTAAAAAATTTATTAAAAGCACAGAAATTTGAATATATAAGGAATGAGCGGGGTACTCTAAGCATGGACTTTGAATAGCCAGAGATCCGCAGGCAAGGAATCTGGGTGTCCAGCAGGGATCAAACACTTGGTTGTTTATTTCACACGTTTGGTCTATGGGCAGTAAATCCAGGAATTCTCTGAGAGTTGTGACATTTTCCAGTGCTTGCAGCTCCAGGAAATGATGCAGCAGGACTGGTGAGGTGCTGTGAGACTGAATGGTGTCGTGGCACCCAGAACTGATCAGTATATGCAGCACTGCCCGAACTGCCAAGTCCCTGGCAGTGTTTTTTTGTCTAATGCTGCAATTTAAAAAATCAAACTTAGGTTTGTTTCAGTTTCAGAGATATTCAAGGTCCCTGCAAAAAGTGGGTATAAATTTAATTATAACAACATCCAAGGAGTGAAGCCCTTTATAAAGCAATTAGACCCTGACTGAATCTTCTCCAAGTGCGTACTCAGAGTGAAGTTTTTTACTGGGTTTAAGATTTGCAGAACTCAGAGAGTTGGATAGCACTGATCCCGGAAAAAAACTCCACTGTGCAACTGTTTTCTCATTAAAAAGTACCTTTATTGATAAAGGGGGGCTCAGACCCAGCCAGTATTAGTTTAGGAAAAGGCAAAACCTGCTTGACCAACCTGATCTCCTTCTATGAGGGGGAGAACCAGCTGGTGGATGAGGAAAGGCTGTGGGTGTGTCTATCTGGACTGCAGTAAAGAGTTTAACACCATCTCCCACAGCATCCTTCTGGAGAAACTGGCCATCCATGGCTTGGACAGGGGCCTTGTTGGGTGAGTAAAAACCTGGCTGGAGAGCTGCCCAGATGCTACAACAACATTACAGTTTTCACTGAGTAGTGGCTCTAGCAAAGGCTTTGGACTTGCCTCTTGCTTTGTGTCTCTGTCAGAGGAGCTTATCTAGTGGAAATTGTTAGCCCACATAGCTTATTCTTAATTCCAAGTCTGGCAGCTCTGCTGTGGCACTGAAATCTTGCAGAGATGGTTTGCTGACTTGTCTTCACCTCAGCTCTAAAATCAAGGCACTTTTAATTGGTTTTTTTTTCCAACAGAACCCACATTTTACAGATTTATGAAGAAAATCAAGACACAAGAAAGGTTTGAGTTCTTAACCATTACCTCAGGATACTGTAGGTCTAGCTGGGAGGTAGCACAGTGGGTGGGACAGTGAGGTCAGAGCCCTGATGGGAAGCAGGCAGAAGGAAACTAGACTTAAATACAATCTTTTCTTGCTCTTCATCATCTCTACTTCAATAGCAACAGGATTAGTCTTGATATCCAGCCTCTTTTAAATCTAATTGCTTTGATTTTTCTTTCTTTATGGATCAAATTATCCTTCTGAAGAACAGCAGGTGCAGTGAGACTTAAAATAACTCTTCAAATAGACTCTTTCAGATGTGTAACAGAAATACCTGGGCCAAAATTTGGAGGTCTCCCCACAGCTGCTACCCAGCCCTTGGTCAGACTGGTCAGATTCTCGTGAGCTAACTGGAGGTAGCACAGAATTACAGAATGCAACCAGGAAAGGAGCCTGAACGTAGATCACGTCCTGAAAACACGCTTTGGACTCCTGACCTTGATTTCTTTTGTTATTTATTTTATATGTTTATTCTCCCGCCAAAACCTAATGCTTCATTTCAATGGAACATATTTAGTTTTGCCTGACTTAGCTGGAAGGTTGGCATTTACAAGGGGACAGGGCTAACAGTCTGAGCTATTTGAATTTTGCAACTGCTAAGCACACACACACGTAGATGTAGCCAAAGCTTTCCTCTCACAGCAAACAGGTAGGAAACCAGACCTGGGTCAGGAGGGGAGCTGAGCAAAGTAAACTTATTAAATAATAATTCATAAGTAAATGGAAAAGGAATTCTCAAATTCAATTTCAAATTGTCAAATGAAACTTTTAGAAATGAGAAAACGTGAAGAAGGATCAGTTTGCTGCGTCAAAATGCTCTTTTATTTTAATATCAGTTACCTTTTACAAAGAGGAAGAGATCTTACCTGTAGGTCAAAACCAGAAGAGTCATTTCTCTTTTTTCACATAGCTCATCAAGCCCATCAGATCTTCTAAAAATCTCGTTGTAATAACTGACAGCAACCAAAAAAAAAAATCCAAGAAAAAGCAAATTTCATTACAGCTTCATGTTTCCGGGAAACACCCTTTTTCTTAAAATTTCAGCAGGAGGCTGTGAGAAAGCAAAAGATAGCTTCATCAACTGCTCCCACCTTATCCCTCCGAGCTGAAAGTTTCTCATGTGGAAGTATAGCTGCATCAGGAAGCATCTAGAGCCTTTACACATGGAAAGGTCATTCCACCAAAAATAAACATAAAGACGCTGCCAGTCTACTGGAAGTTTAGTTCAAATGCCATCCAGAATTTGTCATCTGTCAGCTTCCTTGTTTGCAGCAAGAAAAGACACACGTGTTCTAAAATACAAGGAAACTTTCTGTTATGTCACCCTGCTCCCACTTGATCGTAGTCTAATCTCTGAAAAAGGATTGGATGGGATCCCACCGGGCTAACAGCAGCAAAACGTGGTCTGGCAAAATCGGGGAGTTAAATACACAAACAAACAGTGCTGCTTTCCTGAGGTTCACAAAAAGAAACTTTGAAGGTGGTACCTCTGTCTTGACTGCAGCTGCTTCCAAAAGGCAGAAATTTCACAGAGCCTTTATTTCTGTCATTAAACCAAACAAGAATAATCCAAGAGAATGTGACTCCCTGGACATTTTAACAGGAGACATCTGCTTATCACAATTACCCCAGACTCTGATTCTTGCAGTTCAAGAGTTTGTTATACCAAAACCATGAAGCAGAACTGTATAAGACATGTCTTTATTTTCCTGTTCAGAACCAAAAGAGATATTATTCCAAACCTATTCATTTTTTAAATGTGTTTCTGTCCATTATGCATACTTCATAATCACTTAACATAATTACTCTTTGTTTAATTATGATAAATAATGATGAACAAGAATGTTCTCATTGATTGTACATTAAAACATAATTTGCTGGCACATAAATGCACCATATTATGAATGCACAACCTCTTACAAAGATTTTGTTTCTAAGACTTTAGCCCTGGGACAAGCAAAAAGGGAACCATGTGCACAGATAAATGTGTACGGTAAAAGCAGGGTGGGGATTCTGTGCAAAAGTCACCTGGATATTCTTTGACTAGTGAGGGTGTAAACCTGCAACCTGAAATTCTCTCCACGTATTTTCTTTTGGGAAATCTGGCTGCATTCACATTAGAGAGGAAAGAAAATTATGTAGGATATCGTTGTCTAGACACTACCAGATCACAGCATCCCACACTGCGTGTTCAGTACAAGGGCTCAGTCATGCAAGAGTCTTTCTTTTAATCTGTTTATTGCTATGCTGAGTCTTGCTGCGTGCTTGATACTACTGCAGACTGCTCAGTTCCCTCTCTTGCAAGTTCTTCCTGGATGTTCAGACTTGGCATTGCTCCCAGTGAAGATGTGGAGCTAAAAAACCCTGGTGAGACACAGAGAGCTTCAGTCTCAGAACTCAGTTCTGCTCCTGTTGATTAAAGCAGCGGAGGGTAAAGGCTTAAAACAGAATTCTGAAAGCAAAAATTTGCACCTAATGCAGGAGGGACTTCAGGAAACACAGCTATGGAGCCAGTGAAATTCTCAGACAAAAGACAAAATTCCCATATGCAGTGATCTTGTGATATAGAGCTGAACTGGGCTGCAAGAAATAAAGGTTAAAGTCTCTGACCTGGGTAAGAGCCGCAAGACTTGAGCCACAACCTAGTGCCTGCCCTAAGCATGGGATTGTTCTGTGATGGCACTTTAAACCTTCCACACAAAGACAAAAAAAGTAAAGATTTTTCCTTCTCGATGAAGATCACTGACAATTAAGAAATCTCCAAAGGTCTTGTGGGATGGAAGAAGAAACCAGGGCAGCACTCTGCTGCTTCTCAAACTGCTCTGGCTGTCTCACCTTGCCAAGGCAGACTATTTTGGCAACTCAGGATGTGCTGAAGAGTGGAAGTGATCTGCTCCATTTAACTGCCAGGCCGCATTCCCAGCACCAGGGAACACAGGAGGGCTGTGCTGTCCCAAAGCTTAGCAAGGATCTTTCCATGCCACTATAACCCTCTGGAAATCAGATCCACTGTTTTTGTGTTTTGCACCATCTGTATTTTTTTTTTCTAATAGAGTTTGATATTTAAACCACAGAATAGATGATGTTCAGCCAAAAAAGAAAATAAAACAAAATATGAGACTTTAGAAAGAGACGAGAAAATTTGCAATATGCACTTAGAAACAAATCTAGTCTTCCAGTGCCCTGGACTATTTAGAAATATAAACAGTGGGAAAGGAAAACAGCTTTTTTCTGGGTAAAATGAGCCAAAGATTGAAAAAAATCCTTTTAGCTATTACAGACCAAAATTGCAGTTCTGTAAACACAGATAAGCATCACCTAATCTTCTATTTCAGAAAACAGATAAAATTTGGGAAGTATTTCCCTACAGCTGTTCTGAACTCCAGGTTTTATGCATTATCCAGGTTTGTCTCCCTCTGACTCTCTGGAGACGCAGTTGTGACTCAGGCACTGGAGCAGAAGTGGAATCCCCAGTTTCCTACCCCTCTGCCCTGTCAGGTGACCCTCAGGCGGGGATGGCAGGAGAAGATAAAATGTGATCAGAAGCTGCAGATTACCATTCTCAGCTCTAATTTAAGAAGGAAGTTAGAGATATTTCAGTTCGACCTGCGGGTTGTTCCCTCTGTGGGCCTGCTGCAGGAATCACTGAGCCATCCAATCCAACATAAACCATCCCCTGAACACCGGTCAGAGCCACTGCTAGAGATGGGATTTTTACTCCACTCAGTTAGCAAGGAAATTAGAGGAAAATTATTATAATAAGTAGTCTTTTATAAACGCCTCCTCTGGCCATTGTTTTGTTTTTATCAGGAGTATGCAGGCTAAAATTTTCCAGTTGGATTTCTTTGCTGCAGAAGACTGTGTATAAAAATTTGCTGTGGCAAAGCTCACTTTTGCATGAGGATACCTGCAAGCCTGGTTTTGTTTATAACTCCATCTCCCGAAGGTTATTGTGCAAGTGAAGATTTGTGCTGACTTCTTGGCTGGTTCAAATTTCAGCAGAGACGAGGTGATACTCTCCACTAAAGGAACGCGTGGGTTCTGTGCCACCCAGGAATTTTAGCTTTCAGGTTTTTGTTTTAGTTTTTCTTACTTGTTTGCAGCACTGAGTGGATGTGTAAATGCCTCCGTGGATCAGATAGCTGATCGGGTGATGAGTAACACTGTCCAGAAACCCTCCCCTCACATCTGCCCATCCTGCTGATACCGCTGTCGAGCCCCTCACGATGGATTTCCTAGGTAGGCAAACAGTAAAAATGGCACTGCGGCTGTGGGATATCTTTGGAGGGCGCCTGGGGTGAGAGCTCAGCAGGAAATAGCTCCAGGAGAAAGGAGGGGAGGCACTAATGCTCCTTCCAACCCTTCTCAACTGCTCTTATCGGCGAGCCAGCCTTGAGCAGCCAACTACGCTCTGAAGAAGTGGAGGGGTTGCATTCCTGGCACGGACCCAAAGAGCTCTTTGTATGGCTAGGAAGTGCCTGCACTTCCAAAGCTGAATTCCCAGGCAGACGCTGCTCCAAGGAGAGCCAGAAGGAGCAGAGACTAAAGGACATGGATTTGTTTCTCTTTCCTTTCAGTCTGTTGCCTCCTTTGAGACTCCACTGTGCCAGGGAGAGAGCCAGAGATGCTATCAGCTCTGCATCTGCTTCTTCGATTCGAGGGAATAAAAATATTTGGAAGGGATGATTAGGGACAGAGCACCAATATAACTAAATCAGCTGCAGTACCCACAGAAACTGGAGAAATACTTCGGCCTACACATGTGCCACATTCTGCTCATAAAAGGATCAAATTGCTCATGAAAGAGGGTTTTTAAGCTCCCTTTTCAGTTGTTTTTTCCAGACTCTGGACTCTGTCTGCTATTGGGCATCCTCAGCTCTGGAAATGATTCTGTTTTGGACCGAGATTTGCCAGTAAACTTTGGAAAAATAACCCAGATATTCCAAAGCACATTTGGGTCATGGCAGCCCGGAGTACAGCAGGGCAGATCATCCACTAGGTGGGAGCCTCTCAATTCTAATGGGTGCTGGCCACTGCGGCAATTAAAGCAGCCGGCTCAGATTGACTCTCGTTCACCCTCCTGATTTCTAAGGAAGACGAAATTCTGCTCCCTGGGTAGGCCCAGACACCTCCTAAACCAAAGAGCTGCCTCCATGGGCTTCTGCCTGACTGACACTGGAAGAACAGGGAATGAGCAGCCAATAATGCCTATTTTGGAAATAGTAATTTACCTTACATATGCCACTCATGACATACTGAGAGAATGAGTAGCTCTAAACATTCAGCTTGTCTTCTGCTGCCTATGTTTGGAATTGAATTTTGCTTTTGCTGCACACGGGTCACAGAAATTAAAGCTGTTTTTGCTGTGTTCACAGCCAGATTTGCTCCTTGAATTATGACAAATTGCATTCCAGGTGGAAATAAAAAGGGAAAAGAAAGGAAAAATTGTGCTGGAATTAGCTCCTGCAATCTTTTCCAGGTTCAAAAAATCTGAAATTTTGAAATCTGAGTATGTGCTTTGCAAATGCCCAGCTTTAGTGTAGTTGCAGTGTGATTGCAATGTACATTAACAAGCTTGTCTCCATTTAAACAGTACACTTAGCACTCTATTTTCTTATTAATATTTTGAATTTTCTATTAAAGTTCATAGGAAACATATTTATCTGTCAAATGACTTGCCTGCTACTGTGACTCCAATAAGCAGATGGCATGCTCAAGCTCTAAGAGCCAAACAATGTGTGCACCATGCAGCAGTCAGAGTGAGATCAGACCATTTGTGCATGGCTTCATCCACCTACTTCTGCTCTCTACTTCACCATCAGTCGCACTAAATCATTTACCAAACACTGGAAATCGAGTCTGAAGCTGTCTGCAGCAAAAGTGGCAGATTAGTACAAGATTATCAATCACTTTGCATCTTTAACATTCTTAAAGGCAGGGCCCAGTTGTATCAGTGGCCCAAAAAACGACTCCGTGATTCTGAACAAACCATGAAGCCAAACATCTGTAGAGCTCTGGTTATAGTAATTCATAGGTGAGATTTTTTTGCTTTTAGCTGAAATGGTTCATACACCTGGAGCAGGATATTCAAAATACCATCAGTGGAGACCTGGGCTATTCACTGACACTCTGGGTGAAATATCAAGTGATGGAATGAAACTCTCTCCCCCCTGGGAGCCCCCAACTCGTCAGGCCAGCCCAGTCTTGGGGGGCTGCAGAGGGGAGAAGTTTCAGAAACCAGGCGAGAGATCCACAGAGACTCAGTTTCCTTATGTTTATTCTTAGAGATGGAGGAGGAAAAAGAGGAAGAACAATGGCGGAGCCGGGTTTTGTCTGGGGTTCGGTAGGTGTGGGTTCTTGGCCCCGGGCCAATGGGATACAGAAAGGAAGGAAGGATCAGGCTAACACAGTTACAGCTTATGGGGGTCTCTTGGGAGGATCATACCATTCCCCAGGGAAATGTAACAATGGGAATCATGCCAGTCAAATTCATCATGTCTCTTGAATGTGAAGATTGAGAAAGTCTGTGTTTGTTGGATTTATTAGCAGAGTGTTCATATGACTCAATCTTACGTGCATCCAGCAGAGCATTTGGGTTGGAGCCTGCTTCAGAACACAGCGCTCGACACGTGCCAGACGTGTCACTTACCCAGGTTCATCAGTGACAGCTCTCTGCAATGACTGATCCAGAACAAACACTGGAACTCCCAGCCCTGGTTAACAGAGCCTTTTCTTTCAGGTGACCTGTGGAAGTGCTGCAGGTACTCAGGAGGTAGAAAGCCAATTTAGATCTTGCTGCAAGACGTGTTGTTTCCTGACCCACCAGAGATACCTGCTTGATTAATGCAGTGAATAACAATTCCACTACAGCAGTGCCACGCTGTACAGCCTGAGCTAGAGCTGCTGTGCGTCCGGGAGGGAGCTCTCTGCAGCCCATGTTCAAGACAAGGAAATGTGGAAGACCCTGTAGAGCATATCAACTCTGGTAATTACAATTACACCGTTTCTAGTTGTAGTGGAACACCCTGGAGCAAATGTTTTCTTTGGTACTCCTGGGTGGGTGAAGCTCTGTGCAGATGGGAACCTGGGCAAGTCAGGAGTGCTGTGTTTGCACCCACATGAAGAACACAAAAAGTAGCGCATACTTCTTGAGTGTTTTCCCTTCTGAAATAGAACATATAGACCTTGAGCCTGGAGTCTCATTTGAGATTAGCCAGACACTACAGAGACTCACTTATCTTAATAACAGATTTTCCTGAAGCCAAGATTTCTGCTTGGCAGTATTCCCTACATGAACATTTTCATAAATCATTCTGATGTGAAGGATGGCTAATGAAAATATGAACTAGAAGCCACATTGCCTCAGGGTCACAACTACGGCCCAGCGACACCCCAGCACCAGAGAACAGACAGTGAATCCCTGTACAGATATCCTGTGTAACCTGCCTCGCTGGCAGTGCTTTCACCTGCACAGGAAACCAGGCTAAATCCTACCTGTCAAGAAAGACAATTTAATTAACAGAAAAAACATGATGTCTTGCCAACTAAATTCAATCACTAAAAGGCTTTTCCTTGTCAGCCCAGACTGTTCTCTCTCCAGCTGGATGCTTGTCGACCCCGCAGCAGCTCAAGTGAATCCTGAATCACTCGCCTGTGATAATTTCTGTGAAATGCAGTCCCCTCTGTTTCTTAGCAGAGTATGCCCCCACAAAGATGTCTAACTGAAGTTAGATATCCCTTTGCTATTTCCTTTCAAAAATTTTTCACCTACTTGCTGACCTTATTCATTAGCTCTGCTGAGTATATGGTTGGCTGCCCGCTGCGGCAAAATAAAAGACCCCCCATTCTTCATGCCTCTGTTTACATTCTCTCAGCTACGAACCCCATCTGTATCACTTCCTCAACTTACAAGAGTAATTTTCCTGCAGGACCTTTT
The DNA here is from genome assembly GCA_013389985.1 of Dryoscopus gambensis. Lineage (NCBI taxonomy): Eukaryota > Metazoa > Chordata > Aves > Passeriformes > Malaconotidae > Dryoscopus > Dryoscopus gambensis. The sequence continues at coordinate 282,001 of WEIT01033889.1, read as the reverse complement.
AAACATCTGTGTCCCCTGTGTCTGAATCAGCTGCTTTTGTTGATTTGGAAGAGACTCTGGCATATGCTACAGGGAACATATGGTCTAAGTGTGCCTTTCTGTTGCAAAACTGAGAGTGAAATTCCCCTGCAGATTGGAAGCAGAATAAATAGCTGATATTATGCCTTTTGAGGCTGCTGCTGACATTGGTGAGGCTGAACAGAGGTTTTATGCTGCTGAGAGAGCATGAGAGACAGCAGAGGTAGGAAACATGTCCAGGGACAGGCACCACAGTCCAGGACTGATATGAGACAAGCAAGGTATAGGATTTGTTGCTTAGAAAATAGATGAGTCAGAAAAGGTGATGGCAATACAGACATGTGCAAGTAAATGCTCTGGGAAAAAATGATCCATTTATAATACTTAGGAGTCAAAGGCACACAACAGTGAGGACAGAAAAACGGGTCTGTGATGGAGCAAGGGACATGCAGGATGGAAGAGCTGTAGGAACGAAGGAGCAAGGGTCAGCAATTATTTTGTTTGTCAGTGTGATAAACAAACCCCCCTGTCAAAAGATCAATGACCATCAATGTCAAACAGTATTAGGGGATCTTTGATCCTGCCGTGAGCAGGAGGAGATCCTGGCTGTGCTCACGAGTGTGAAGAGGCAGGGGTCTTTTTGAAATAAGAGATACTTCAGTAATGAGCACCTATCTCTGAGGGATTCATACTCTGAATTCCTCTAAGCAAATAGCTTTGCAGAAGGTACCTTCTGCACTGGAGGGACACTGTACAGTCACTCTTCTCCTTAGAGTAAATATCAACAGGCATCTGTGGCTGCTCCTGTGACTGTCAGATGACTACAAGTGGTGCAATTGCGAAGCACAGTTACCTCAAACCAAACTCACTGAGTGTATGACATGCTGATGGAGCACCCATGAGAAAGCCACTGCTTTGAACCTCACAGACACACTCTTTGCCTTCAGGTGTATTTCTAAGTGAAACTGAGGACTGAGACACGCATTTGCAAAGTGCTGAGAAAGTTCAAGCCAGCTAAATCTGAAGAACAACGCCTGCCCGCACCCTCACTTGAGAAGCATTATTTTTGTTGTTTATCAACTACAACCTCGAATTATCAGTCACCGGGCAGGGAGTTTTGGGGAGGAGCTTTGAGCTTTCTCTCACTGCACGGGGCAGAAGGTCGGAGTTGCCTTGCGAGAGTGCCGGAGGGCTGGCTGCGGGCTCCCCAAGGCCGGGCTCGGGGCTGCGGCAGG
>WEIT01033889.1:249311-279221 GCA_013389985.1 Dryoscopus gambensis | reverse complement strand
CGGCAGGGCGGCCCCGGGGGAACCGGGGAAGCCGGGAGACGGCAGGGACAGGGCTGCGGGAGCCCCGGGGAGCCGGGGGATGGGGCTGCGGGAGCCCCCGGGAGCCGGGGAATGGCAGGTATGGAGCAGGGGACGGCAGGGATGGGGCTGCGGGAGCCCCAGGGAGCCGGGGAATGGCAGGTATGGAGCAGGGGACGGCAGGGATGGGGCTGCGGGAGCCCCGAGGAGCCGAGGGACGGGGCTGCGGGGCCGCGCAAGCAGCGAGAAGGGGATCGCTGTTGGATGCGGGATGCGGCTGCACCAGACCCGTTGGAAGTTTTTCTCCCCGTGCCTTACGTACAACGTGAGGAGCGAAGCGCTCAAGAAGTGTTAATTATTTTAAGAACTTACCGTTTCTTAAAATAGTAATTGCCCGGTTTGCGAGCGCAGACCGTGACTGAAAGCTCGCTGTGAGAGCAGCTGGCCTTGAAAAGGAAGGGACGTAGTTCTCTATCACAAATTAACCCCCTTTGCAGCTCTTCAAGTGCTAGTTCGTTTGATTTATAAATAAATTCTAGTAGTAATACACAGAGGTCTTAGAAAAAATGTAATTTGATAATAGGAATAGTGATACTAGCATAGGAAGAAGTGTTGTATCTCCCTTTTTGAGGCACCTGCTAACACTGGCTGTTATGGTAGTAAAAATAAAAAATAGTGTGTTTTTTATAACCATAGAATGTACTTGAGAAGAAAAGTGTGCTGTTTACTCAAAGGCTTTTGTTCCAGGAATACCACTTGAGACTAACCCATTTAACAAGATTCAAGCTACTTTCAGTAATTGTGGTAAGAGAGTTGGAAGTTCTCTGATGGATCAGCCCTCTGCTTGAGTGGGTGCCTGAAACAAAAGAAATTTCACCTCTATCTCGTGTGAAACCTGTGGTAATAAAAAGTACCTTCTGTGCCTCTTCTGCCAATTCACAAGGGCTGTCACGGGAACAAAAAGCTGCACCTGCTTTTGAACAGCTCTTGTGGGATACAGTCTTTTCCAAGCAGGAAAAGGTGTTACTCCTGGCTGTAAGCAGGAGTGTGTGCTTTGGGTTTGTTCACTGAGAGACAGAGAAATGCCTCCAGAGATGAACTGTTGGGTTTTGGGAGTTCCTATCTAAAAAAATCCTCCAGTTTATGGGGATAGAAGCTGTGTGTAACTGCTCTCACAGACTCATTTGTCAGAGCCTTGAGTTAAGTGTGGCAGCTGGAATCCATGGACAGCTGCTGAAATCATCAGTTTGTTGAGTACCAGTGTATTTCACAAGGACAGGTAATAGGTAGCAAAAATGTCTTCGAATCAGGCCCAAGGAAAATATGTCTTTTCCTAAATAATATTTTCTTAGCTAGGTAATGCCAAGGAAGGCAAATTACCCACTGACACTGAATTTCAAATCCAGCAAGGATTTTTGAAGACACCAGACTTCTGTTAATACCTGAACAGGTGGGAAGGATATAACCACAGATGAAAGCAGAAGAAGAGACTTGATGGGGAGAGTTTTCTGATTTCCTTCATTCTCAGCCTAGCTCACATGAGAGCTTAGGGCTTTTAGGAGTGGTCTGAGAATCACAAAAGCTGGCTGCATGTGCCAGACTTCATGCATCTTTTCAAGGATGACCACACAAGATCAAACTTGTGCTGACGCCATCACTGCATTGCTTTCACTAAAATCTGACAGTGAAATTAGTGATTTTTTTACCACTTTTAAGGTGGTCTTGCGCTATATGCACCAATGTTCTCCCTGTGAATGTTTGTTCCCTTTCTGAAGAGATTAGGCAGTGAAATGAGGTGTTACACTGTAAGTGGGCAATGACTGGAGCACAGCTCTAGGGCTAACTGAGCTTTTCTAGCCAAGTAGTAACAGAGCTGAGGCAGTGTCATAATAAAGTCCTGTTGTTCCCAAGTGCTTGATCTTGCTCTTCTCACTTACCCCAGGCTTAACATCAGTGTAGCCATGCTGACTGCAGTCATCTGTGCCAGATACATAATCAGGTAAAAGTTGAAGTGGCTCTTCTGAAATTTTAACCCATGACAAAGCCATTTAGAGCAACGAAACCAGACCCTGATTTTGCATTTAACTCTGTATTTTAGATGCATCTGTGAATTCAGATGGCACTCTTATTTCCTCATTCAGTCTGGCCTTTTTTTTTTTTACCCACAAGAGGGATGGGTGTTCTTCTGCATGATTGTTTCTGTTACATGTAAGAAATCTCTGCAGCATAAGAATGGATTAGGGAGCCCTTTATGAGAAAGAGGAAAAAAATCCCTTGTTGTTCCAGTGAGAAATAAGGGATGACATTGCAAATGACAGAAAAATATTTATTAATGAAGCTTCTTGGTAGACTAATGATTTTCTTTGAAGGATCTGATTAGTTAACAGTAAGACATTTAAGGAGTAAGGTACAATCAATACAGTGAAGATGTATATAGTTTTAGCTAAAAATGTGTTTACTAGCAGTGTCGCTCTTTTTTTCTTTGATAGAATTACTCATTTCCTATGCTTACTTACTGTAGTTATTTTCTGTGCTAACTTAGGGCATCACAGCTCTACATACTTCCTGCAGGATTGGTGTTCCCCAAAGTGTTGATAAAAATAGATTGCATTTAAAGAAGAAAACAAAGAAGGCTTGTGTAGGTATTTATCGATGCCCCTTCTATGTGTCATTTCTACGTGCAGTAAACCCCCTGGGAAATAATGCAGCTAAAAATAAACCAAAGGAATTGACTGTGCTGAGCTTCACTGACGGATATTGAAGTGATCAATAGCTCTCTGGTGCCTTGGGCTTGAGGTAAAAGCTGCAGCAGCCAGGCACGAGTCAGGGAGCAGCCATAAAAGTGATCTATGATAAGTATTGGCTGCAGCAATGACTGCACAGGCCTAAACAAAGGAAGAAGAAGCCATCTCACCCTCCTACTGATGCTTCATTGGGGAACAACTAACTGCATCTAAGTTTCCATCCTCTCGCTTTGTGACTTGCATCTCTTTCCTCTCTGCTTCCCCAAATAAGTCTTAAGTCACTCAGTTCTCATCTCTCTAGCAGTGGGCTTATTTTTGAGTGCTGACTTCTCATGGTCAAGTTGACTAAAAAATCCTTGGCAGACCAAATTAGAAATTGCATTGAGAGTCAGAACAGCCTCTCTGAAGCTGCACCTCTCGCAGTGGTTCTCCTCAGGGGAAGGGAATATGAGGTCAGCATAGTAACAATTAAGGTCTCTTCCACCTGCAGTGTTTTTACATTCCTAATGCTGATGTGCGTTCTGTCAGGCTAATAAATTAGTTACTGGATTGAAAAGGTACTGCACAGAAAAGGCATAAGAGGTAGGAGTGGTAAAATTATCAGTAGGGGACTTTTGGAGGGTTGTGTCCTGGCTTTGTCCAGATTCCCTGCAGCTGCTTTGTGTAGTTATTTAAAGCCCCCCCGACAGAACATGGTGAGCAGGGAATTAACTTATAGACATATCAATTAACCTGAAAACGAGGGGTGGATCTAATCAGAAATAAGAGACAGGACCATGAAGAAGTGATACTGGAGATAATGCAAGAGGAAAAGCAGAGAAGGTGTTACGGGGTTCTGTGTAACTCCTGGCACCGCGTGCCTCTTATCTAAAGGACAAAGGAAGAATACTTGTGCCAGGTGGCAGCTTTCTTACCTAGGAACTGTATTTTTAACACTTGTATGCACAGGCAGAACTTTTCCATGACTACGTGGCAAAAATAGAATTGTTCCCACTTGAACCGTGATAAGGCAGGTAACAATCCAATATGCTCTGGGGTGTACAGACAGTATCACTCTCTAGGTAAGCTGGTCTCTCTCCATGCCAAGAGAAAGGTAAATGTAAATTAGAAGAAATGGCTTGTTCACACAGATCACATTACTTAATTACAGGCAAAAAGGAAAATGCTGTCTCTTAAATACGTTGCTGAAGCTGTTGGTTTGATTATTTTTACTTTTCCTTCTTGGTTTTACAGACGGGAAAATCAGGCATGGGGTGGGGAAGAGACTTGTCTGACATCACCTAGTAGGCTGGGTAGCACAAAAATGTTTTCTGTGGCTGATGGCAAAGCCTTATAATTAATAAATGGGGTGCAATGTAGCAAGTGCTTTTATAGCGTTGGAAAATTGCTCTACAAGGAAGTGAAGTCAGAAAACTGCTGTGTACAAAATGAAATTTTAGATGAAAATGTGGATCCTGACTATAAACTGTGAAATTTACAGCCCACTCTTCAACCATTATCTGCTTATTCTCCTTTTTTTATGAGGCATTGTTTTGCTAATTCTTGAGGCTTGTGCTTTCTGATTTTTTCAGATTCCTGGGTCATAACTAATAGGAAAGCAACAAGTTGACCACCTGCTTCTTAGGTAGTGAGGCAGTGAACAGAAATAACTGAATAAAGTGTCGTTCTCTTCGCCCTTGACAGGGATATTTCTGTTAGCGCTCTAAAGGGCTTTGCTCTAACTCCATCCACTAAAGCTGGCGGGGTCGGTGGTGATCCCAGCTCTCCTCAGAGCACTCTGCTCCTTGGAGCAGTCGTTGTTTTTCTCAGACATGTTCAGTTTGGCCCATCGGGTGCTCTCCGTGCCAACTTCCACTCACGGGCACACAGGGCAGGTGTTGTCACGTCTGCCAAGGCATTTTAGCTGAAGAAAGAATCCTCCTAGTGATTAAAAGAGGATGGGTTTTGTTCCTGGAACAAGATGGATCTGCAAGATAACAAATATATCTGCCCCAGTAAGGCTCTCTGTTGGGAAAAGCTTAGGATTAGTTTTCTCCTTCAGTTTTTAATAGTGTTTATTTATTTCTAATGGCATCAGTTAGAGCAAATGTTAATGTAATACTTGTATAATACAACTTGGTAATTACAAGAGAGAACAAAAGGCCTGTTTGCCTACACATGTGTATGCTGGGAAATAAAACTCAGCATTCAGCAAGTAGAACATCAAAAGCATCTTGGCCTGTAATTGGGTTACGTGATGCGACTGACACAAAGTTCTCCTGAGACAGCTCATGCAACTAAGCTTGTTCATGGTTTCCTTCAGTCATTAGCTAATGATATCTTGCTCAGATGCCTATGTGCTCAGTCTATATATTTAAGCACAAATTGTGAGTAAAAGGGTGAGAATGCAAATGTCTGCAGCAGCTGAGGCAGGGCTGTAAGAAGTTTGGAGTCAGCACTGAGAGCAAATCACTGGGTACCTTCCAACTCGTGTAGTTCTCTGGGAAGTGTTGGGAAAACCCAGCTCACGCTAATGTTGTGCTATTAATATGTTCAAATGCACAGCACTGGTGAGGAGCTTCATAGAAGTACTTGGGATGTGCTGATTTCTGTCGGTAGCAAGGGTAGTGTAGTACTTTTGTAGTTAATGCAACAGAGAAGGAAAGAAGGTCTGGCCAAAAGTAAAGTACAAGCGCTTGTGGAATCTAGTTCTAATGGTTAAAGATGTGCCTTTCTATGATAAAAATAGCGTTCTCTTTAACAAATAGAGTAGTTACTTCATTCTTAGATTTGAATATTGGGTACTACTGGCTTTTTTTGTTATTCATGGCAATTTCTGGTATATACAGGTTTGAGCATGTGTGTGAAGAGAACTTGGTTGTTATGTCACTCAGTTATATTGCTATATTTGATCATGAAAGAACAGGACTATTATATGCCCTTCTTCCTAAATATATAGGATCTGGGCTTAAAATTGTGGAAGGTGTGTTGTCAAGTAAGATTTTGTCAGATACTGGTATTTTCTCAGTCACTTGAGCAACAAGAATCATTCTGTTTGCATGCTAGTCTATAGCAGCCGCTTACAAGTTCACAACGACACTGAAGGCAGTGGACCATCTGTTTGCATACAGAAAAGTTGTTTACCCTCTTGACAGTGTTGGTAATTTTTTTTTTTCCCCTTGCTAGATAATATTTACAAAACAGGTACAATTTAAATACTGGCACTGCTGCTCTGCAAGGGCTACAGGGGTGGTACATGTGTGAATAACATGTGCTTTAGAGAACTGAATTGACTGTACTGCAAATAACATCAGCACGGTTAAGAAAAATGCAAGAGTACGATGGCAGCAAAGGAGGCTTTTAGACTTTATTCTGTAGACCATTTTAGTATTTGAGGAATGACAAATGTATTATGTAAGGAGTCTCAAAAGGGAGATTCTGAATTTGATACAGCTATTCAAGTCATTTGACATGAGTACAGAATATTTTGACAAATTTAATTCAAATGGTAGAGCTGTCTGGAAAACTCCAGTGGCAATTTGCTGGCATCAGCAGCAACTGAATTTGCAGGTTTCTGTGTTTGAGTCTGGAATAACACTTGAGCACACTTGGGGCACACTAGGAGTTATCCATTATCCACTCCAGGTAGTACAGCTGCGCTGGGAATCCTGGTGCAAGGCTGTGCTTTTTGTCTTGCTGTCACTTTTTTCGTTCCACTGGCTCATGCCTTCAGAACTCACTTAAAATGTGAGCAAGTCGGAGGATTTTAGTGTCAGTGCCCTTCCCACAGGAAGCCAGCAGTAGGATGTGGGGGTATGAAGTGTTTTTTCCAGTTGCTCAACTCGTGCTGGCTGCACCTTTATTTATCCTGGTGATGGCCTCACAACAGAAACGCTTGTCCTCGTCCCGAGAGGTGCGAGTGCTGTCGCTGCTCCTGAGCAGATCTCCAGGCACAGCTCCACTGTCCCTCCTGCAGATGGGCCAAAATTCATTTGCCTGGATGCCATGACTTACCTCAGCACCTCCTGAAGTGCTGGATTGGGTTTGAGTTCCTGCGGGTATTTCAGGCCACCTGAAATGTAGGCTAGAACTGTTGTGAAGACTTCTGAGCTGCTCAAGGGAGTTTTTGCATTTTTGTGCTTCCTCCTTTTGAGGGATTCTGTCTCTTAAAGGTGAATTAGGCGTGTGATCACAGCTGGGATTGCTGATAGTCAGTCCTGCTACTTACTGAAAATTAGTTGATGCTCTGTTGCATGTAGCTACTCTCGATTTTAAGGAACCTCTTGTTTCCTTAGATGAGGGCAGGAGGAATTTGCTGCAATTTGTTTTAATGCAGAAACCCGAGTTGGGTTCCTGATTTTTTCTATACTTAAACCAGGAAGGATGATGGACTAAGACTTGTCATTCATTTGTTGGTCGTTTCTCTTCGTGCAGATTTGTGTTGTGTGAGCTCTGGGCTTTTTCCAGGTAACAGGTTTGTTAATATAACAAGCAAGAAGTGTATGTGATAGAAGGCAAACAGAAAACGGCTACTTTTTATTGTGCTGGCTGTGCTGTGGAATTAAAGCATTGGGAGGGAATCGGTGAATTTTTCCACGGTAGGGTTTTCCAGAGGTTGATTCCATTCCTCCACATTGCCACAGTGTCCCCAGGCACACCTGAGCTTCTGAAGTCTTTCTTCCAGAACCTGTTTGCCCGGGCTGGAAACAGGCTTCCATGCACAAAACAGAACTGCTTTGGCCACAAGTCTGGAGACAGGGACATTGGGATCTGCACGCACTCACTGTTGTGTTGGATTCTCACCAAATACAGACCCAAGCCACTGGCAGCATCTCCCTGAACCCAGGGCCTCCTTAGTCTTTGGCTGAGGTGTCTTTCCCCAGTGATGGGAGTTTCAGAATACGTGGATTGTCCACGTTTGTGGTTGTAGGACAGTGGGAAGGAAGGAAACAGGAAAGCAACAATGTTAAAGATGTGTCGACACAAACTGGCTAATGTAAGCAGCTGTTTGTAGAGTTAAGTCTTAATTAACTGTTGAAGGGAACACTGTAGATCAGGAAGTGCAGTTGTGATGAGAGCACCTTTCCTAAACCTGATTTGTGTCTCGGAGCCACTGATGGTGGGAAAAACAAGGACACTGTGTTTGTTCTTCTTACCGAGGGCTGTTCCAGTATGACTGCACGGTTGAGGCCTCTGTGGTTAGACCTGACTACAGGGGAAAAAAGCCTGCAACAAAGCACCAACTTGAAATGCTAACTTTCCACAGGAGCAGCACAGGTTGTCTGAAGCTGTAAGAATATGTGAGAAATCATGGGAGTATAGTTTATGCTGTGACACTTAATGAGGCGAACGTGTTTCTATTAAAAAAAGAAAAAGGTAACAAAACAAAAAACCCCAAGGTACTGATAAAAGTTTTACTTCATTTATAAACCGGATGGTTTGAAAAAGCAGTCCAGCCTGATTTTTGCTTTGGGTTTGGGCTGCTTCTTTTGTATTTCTCAGCAGGGCTTAAGTTGCAGTGGCAGATTTCTCAGATTGCTAAGAAGGTTCAAAACAAGGGCAGCCTCACGGGTCTAAACATGAAGACAAGGGAGGGGAAGCCCGTGGCTGGACTCTTTTGGGGGTGCTCATGGAGGCTGGGGGGAGTGGGACACTGTTCATGTGGAATGATATATCATTGTGGATTACCCTAGAAAACTGGAGGTCTTATCCCAAAATGGAGCCATTAAAGACAGTGCAGACCCCAGAACAACCACTCCCTCAGGGCAGTTCTGTACACCCAGGTGGAGCGGAGCAGGTTTGGCTGACAACCTGCTCATGGCCAGTGCATCTGTAGGTGCTGCTGGCCCACCCGGCTCCTAAACCCTTCCCAGCACCAACCCTTCCCGCAGAGCCGCTGGAAGTGAGAGAATCTCCTTTTTATAGCGGTGGGAGCCGTGGCTGTAGGTGGGGTGGCTGCTCGGGTTACTCTGTGCCGAGCAGCTGGCGCTCACAGAATGCCCGGAGTCAGCGCAGCACCAAGGTGCTGCTGCCCGCTGGGGAACCATCGGGTCCCCTCCCAGCCCGGCTCTGGTGCACGCTTGGCTCCGGCACGGCCTCGCATTGTTGTCAGCTGAGCACACCTCAGATTTATTTTCCGGCAAATGCGGTTTGCTGACGTAACGGCGCGTCCCTCCGGATCCCGGGAGAGCTGTGGGGCCAGGGTTATGCTGGTGGAAGGTGAAAGAGCGAGTGCTTGTCCGTCTGTGGGGTTCTGAAAGCCGCCCGGACAGTCTGCGTGGAGCGGAGGAATGTGGTTTCCTGGTAGGGTGAATTTAAAATGACTCATCCGTGGATCCTGGTGCAGACGTTGGCATGAGATCATCCTTGTTCAGCAGCTGGGAAAGCCAACCTCAGATTGCTTCCCTCTGCGAACTTTCTAGGCCTGGCTCTCCTCTATGCCTCTTCCAGAATTCTTCCTTTGTGGAGGTTTTTTTTTTTTTAATGAGTAAAAGGAAATGGAACAGTGGGGCTCAGACTTTGAACTTGTTCCTTTCTGTGTTTTTTGTCTTCATTAGCTTACATAAATAGCAGCCTCTATTCTCTGCAGTTTCCTTGCTAAGAGGAATTCTCAGAAATGACTCTTTAAGGTGATACTATCGTATAGGAAGAACTCTGATAATCTGGTTGGTAAAACAGTAAATTCCTAATGAATTAGTATGCTAATGTGTACAGGAGCAGCATGAAATATTTTTGCAGCTTAAACACCCCTTTAAAAATAGGGTTTCTAACACTTGCACCATATGTCCCCTTATTAAATTCTCCTCTTACTGAATAATGACATTACCCTCTGAATGACAGAGGTGCTTGTTACATGATCTGACTTAGAGATACATCTGGAACTTGGCCCTCGCAGGGTCTCAAAATAGAACGACTGATGCAGGAAGAACTTAGTAGAGGACTTGTGAGGGCTCTTAGTGCAAACCACTTCCACCCTTGCCAGAGCTTTGACATTGTCCAGTGAGTGTACTCAGACAACACAGGGATTTTTAAATCTTGTTTTTCAGCGTTTTCCTCTTTGTTAAGCTATCCTGTCTTCCACTTCCCTCTCCCTCAATATTTACTGAACCACATCCTCCTTAGCAGAAAGTGAATACATTTTCAATGTGCAGTGTCACTATCTCTTCAAATAGCCAGTGGGAAGAATGATACCAATAAAATTTGTGCTTCTGTTGGGAGCAGTCTTCCTTGCAAGTGTCTTTTCAGATGTAGCAGAGATACGTTCTGAGAGGTGCTGAGGAAATGCTTCTGGTCCCATGGGCACTTGTTTGAGTTGGATGAGCTCCCTCTGGAGAGGGTGGTTGGGCTGGTGGCTAAGTGCTAGTGATGCATGATAAATAGGAAATCCAGTTGGAATTAGGCAGGTATTTCAAAGCACAAGTGAGTGCTCATGAGAAGTGGGGGTGAAAGCCCCACACATAAGCAGATTTTTTAGCTTCCTCCCCTTGCCTGCGGTGTTGGCACCTGCTGTTGGCTGCCCTGCACAGGCCTAAGAGGGTCTGAACGCCTCATACACAGCTGATGCTGCTTTTAGGACAGACCTTTAGGGCAGCTTTTTCTTACCGTGCTTACTAAGCTACCAACAAGTGCTCTGTGGTGTTTTTCACTTCCAGGAAGGCCAGTCCTCAGCAAATGGCCCATCCCGCGACAGCCCCAAGCAGCCGGCGGCCCGAGAAGGACACGTGGGATACCCCAAGCTCCGGGCGGGCTACATCCCTATTCCTGTCATCCACGAGGGCATCGACGGCCGGCAGCAGCACCCCTGCTTTTCCTCCCCGCAGCCAGGCCTGCAGAGGTACAAGACAGAGGCCGTGCCCGCCGCGGGGCAGGCTCAGCCGCCCCTCAGGGGGGCCTATGGTGGCCCCGAGTCCCCGGCGAGGGGGCCAGCGGAGGCCGCGGCGGCCGATAAACAATGTGGACAGACACCGGCAGCTGCGGCGGCCGCGGCGCCGGCCACGCACGGACCCGAGGTGAGCGTCAGCAGTGCTGGGCTCTGCTTGCAGTGGTCTTTGCAGCGTTCGCGGCCTCAATGTCACACGGGGAGCTTAGCCCTCAGAAAGCCCAGCTCGCCACAGGATTGCGTTTTCCCAGCACTTCCAGAGCGTTGAAAGTGCACAGTCATGGCAGCATAAATATGTATGGGTTTTTTCTAGCGTCACCCACTTCTGTTCTGGAATGATTCCGCAGAGATAAATGCGGAGCTGAGCAGGCCCTGTGGCAGGGGAGGGTTGTTTTAGGGTTTACACAGGTTCCCCCACAAGTGGAGGATGCAGACAAGCCTCTTGTGTTCTGCACCATGAGTCAAACTGGATGGACAAAGCAGGAGAGATAAATGTCCAGTCAGCTAACAACCCAGGCCACTTCAGAAGTTCTTTGCTTCCTAATTTAATATTTCAGTTGTATAAAATGGATTTACATATATGCAGATTTAAAAGTGAAATGTAAAGTATTTTTGTCCTTCAATGGCATGTGAAAATACTTTCAGATTATAAACTTCTTTGGAAAAAAAGTCACCCTGCTTGGTTTGTGTTTCAGAAGGTAGGATTTTTGGCCTGCTCTCTGTACAGAATTAGCAAATTGGTATTCTTGTAATGTATGGAAATATAAGTCTCATTTTTATTCAAAGTAAGATGAGCAGGAAATTCAGCCTTCACCAAGCTGAAAACATATCAGGTCTGTAATTCAACAGTGGTGGCATCTTCTCTGAAACCCATCTGGAGTTTGAAGAATGTAATTAAAATCCTGTTGGCAGGTTTCTCCTCGCTCTTGACTAACCATGCCTGTCCATGCAGTACCTGGACAAGAGGCTCTGTTTTCCTTCTCCCAACTCTGCACAGCTGTGCCTTGTCTGCAGAGTGGCTTTAGGAATGTGTCTTCTGTGCCAGTTACTTAGAGATAACCAGGGGGGACCTCAGAACTTGCTGTTACATGCTCAGGCAGTCAGTGTGGGTGCCAAGTGACCAGAGCCTGTGACCCTACACTGCGCATCAGTAGTGCCACTGATGGGTGCTGTAATGCAAACCAGCATTTATTTATTCAAGGTTGCTATTCCTTGAGCAGTTTACCAGCACCAAAAGAGGGGTCTTGTTCCCCATCTCTCCTGTTTTACCTGCCCTCTCTTCTTGCAGCTCTAGTCTGGCCTTTCACAGGAGAGGGGGCAAAGGGGAATTAGCCATATCTGCATTACCAAATTAATGACGTGCTCAAAAAAACCCCAACAAAACATACAAAATCTGTTAGTGTAGCCAGGGTCAGAAGTCAGTGTTGTGTGCTTTTAGGGGTTTGGGTTTGTCTCCAGCACGTAATTTGTTTGCTTAGTTTTAGTTTACCTCAAATTTAACAGGTTTAGACAGGAACAGCCATGCAAAAGCAGCAAACATTCTGACTGAGCATCCACTCCCTGCTCATTTCAGGGCTGGGAATGCTGTAGCTCAGGTTCCTACTTGTTATAATGATGCTCTCACAACTTCTGTGGTTTGTCTAGTGAGGCTCTTGGCCAAAAAACCAGGGAAATGGGAGTCCTTGCGTGCCGGAAACACGAGCTCAGTTTCTATGATGGCTGCCTCCTTTTCTCTTTGGAAATAAAAAAGTACCGTGAGCGCGAAATGGTTAAAATTTAATCATGGATTTTTGTTTTCACGGCAGCCTCAACCTCCTGGAGCATCTGACTCTCCAACAGTTTCCCCTCAGACCTCTGGCAGACCCAACGCGGGGAGCCACCCGCTTCCTCGCGGTTATATTCCAATCCCAGTGATCCATGAAAATATGCCACGCCAGCCAGCACAAGCCTACCACCAGGCACAGAAGACCCACTACCCTGCCCAGCAGAGCGAGTTCCAAGCCCACCAGCCGGTGTTCCACAAAATCCAGCCGGAGGAGAGGGAGCCCAAGGCGGCGCGAGCGCAGTCTCCGTTCCGAGTGGCTCAGAGAGGCTCCTCCAGTCGGGAGAGTTCCCCGGCCAGAGTGAGCACCCAGATGCAGCCCCCAGCTCCCATCCGAGTGCAGACAGTAGTAGACAGACCCCAGGTATGTAGAATGGGGAAGTGAATCACCTGCCGGGGACATGAGCGTGGCTAGAGCTGAAAAATGAGCTTGTACTAACACATACATGAAAGCACATAAAGCAATCTCCACTTCTAGATTTAAGCAGACTGGGAGATCCTGAGATAAGCAGCAAATTGCCTTTCCGCCTGTCAGGACTGTGGTGGATCACTGAAATATGATTTAACACACGATTTAATCTTCTCTGGTCAGAGTATAATTTGGTGTAATTGCACTGAGGTCACTGATGTTGCATTGTGTTTATGAGAAGAGAACCAGGTCTGTGGGATTTGTGACATCTCTGTAAATATACTTCACTGATGTCTCAGAACCATTTAGGGGATAGCATCAGATGCATAAAGTAATTTTTGCTATGAAGAAAGAGGATAAGCAAAATCTAGAGCTTTTTATTCTTCTGACTTGAAGCATGGTCATAGAACCTGTTGCTCATTGAATATTTTTTCCATGTTAGAATTCTAACTAAAACTACAATTAAAAGGCTACTGGGAATTAGACAACTGTAAGTGTGTGGAAGGGGTTATGTACAGAAACAAGCCTTGATTTCCTCTCTGGAGATGTTTCACATTAAAAACGACAGTAGCAGAATTGGGTTAATATTTTTGAAAACCTGGGCTAGGACAAAACAAGGAAGATTCCAAGATTTAATGGCATGTTCTAGGTCAGTGCTAATTTATTTTTGTGGGTGAGAGTTTGCACTCCCTAATCAAATTTTATGTTTAACAGGTAAAGCAGTAACAGATTTTCAGTGCAGACCATTTACTTACTTGGTTTAAATAAAATACAGATATTTTACTCCAGCCTTTTAAATCCATGAGAGCTGGATTTATAATCTTTCAAAATCACTGTTTCTGTGCCCAGGTAAATAAAGGGGCTGTCAGGAGGAGGAAAATGCATATATCACAAATTTCAGTTTTCTGCTAAGATTTCAAAACTAATCTAATTTTCAAGACATTTCTGATTTGATGACTTAAAACTGGAGTAATCCCAAGGATGGTCTCTAATCGCTGCACTGGAATAAGATTGACACAGTAACCTCTGCGTGTAAATAGATTAAAGATTAAAAATAAGCGCTAACAAAAAAAGGAATGTCCTGAAAACAGGAATAGGATGAGAATAGCCAAAATGTGATTAAAACTCAGCAAAGTAGTTGGCTTTTCAAGAAAGATGAGCCCTTAATTAGTGACACAGGGGATGAAATTTTGGCTATGCTGCAGTCAGCTGCAAGAAGTCTCACTGACTTCAGTTAGGTGAAGGCTTTGCTCAAAGATCCTGTCTTTTAGAACTGCTCATGGGCCTGATTTTACTGAGCATGGGCAGGATTTGGTGGGTTGAAATTTAATTGTTGTGAGAGTTGATTGATGAAAATAATAGCTGCTCAGCACAATGCTGTTTTACAGTTTAAAACAGTAAAATTCCGCAACACTCAGGAAAGATTAATCATCTCATGCATGTGAAATTGCACTGCTAGGAGTACAGAAAATTAGATGTTAGATTACTTGTTCTTCAGAAGGAAATAAGGAGCGTTGTGTCTCAACACAAAACTTGCCTTGCTCACCAGGTTTCTCAGCAACAAGTCCCAGCTCAGGAGCCACCAAGACCAGCCCCTCCTCCTGAAATCAAGCCTGACAGCAAGGCAGCCCCGCCGCCTGAAACGGAGGCACCCTCCACATATATCCCAATCCAGGTCACCCACCAAGAACCAGATCCTAAACTACCACCCCAGAAGCCTCCAGCCATGGCAGAGAAAGCTGATAAGAAGGCTCCTTCCCCAGCTAAGGCTGCTCCCCCCCAGGAAAGGCCTCCTCCCGAAGAAGTGGCGCCGCCGAAGACGATGGAAACGGGAGAACCTCAAAAGCATCCAGGTGTTTTGAAAGTGGAAGCAATTCTGGAGAAAGTACAAATGCTTGAGCAGGCAGTCGACTCCTTTGAAGGCAAGAAAACTGACAAAAAGTACTTGATGATTGAAGAGTACTTGACCAAAGAGTTGCTAGCCCTAGACTCAGTGGACCCTGAGGGTCGTGCGGATGTGCGCCAGGCCAGGAGAGATGGTGTAAGGAAGGTCCAGACCATTTTGGAAAAACTTGAACAGAAAGCAGAAGATGTCCCAGAACCTGTTCAAGTTGATGGACTTCAGCCAAATTTGCCAGAGCCTAAGCCACCACAGGAAATCATGGAGATTGAACCTGTGGTAGTCAAGAGCAAGGGAGATCCCAGTAACAAAAATGCTAAAGAGGAAACCAAAATGGAAAGACATCAGCCTGAAACTAAGGAAGAAGTGTTTACCAATCTCGCCACCACGACAAACACATCCAATAACCCAACTGAACCGTAGCCACGTGCTGAAATTAAAATCTCTCAGACTTTATAACTTAAAGTGTGTTTAAGTGAATTTTAAGTTGCATGCATTTCCGGAGCTCTTTTCAACTGGTTTTAATCAACATAGCAGCTTGGGACACAGTAAACACTTTGTGGGGAAAGGAGGGAGCTAGAAAGAAAAGTGATGCATTTATCCTTATTCTTACACTATGTAAAAGACATGTTTCAAAAATAAACCCTGTACATCAATTGCTTTTAGATCAGCTGAATGGAAAAAAATTACTTCAGGGTGAATATTGATGCGTGTTGTTTAAGGTGTATTCTTCTGCAGGTGATTTTTGTAAAATCAGTGGCCTGCACTGTCAGAATACCAGTTCTCCTACAAGTATAGCCACCCTTAACAGTAATGTTTTTACTTTTAATGTTCACAGTTGGGCACTTTAAGTAACGATGGATAGAAAGTGTGTAAGAAACTGTAGGGATATTTATATGTGTGCAGGAGTTCAATGCTATATTTTAAGAGGGAAATAAAATAATATGGAAGCCTAATTTAGTCTTGTGATTTTATAAGCTGGAAATGTAAAGGCAGTAATTGGTTTTAAATACACTTCTAAACACAAAGATTTGTTAGTGCAGCATTATAGCTGAAGTCTGACAGCTGTTTTCTCATCAAGACCTAAACATGCCTCTCTCCATTCATGTCCTCCCTTCTGATGATGTTGCTGTGTCACATCTATGGACTGAGAAAGGAATTTGGCTGAGCATTTCTGCCCCCTCACCCTGGGAGTCACCATTTAACAGAAGTGTTTATAACATTGGCATCTGTGTCTACTGTGGTTGTTTTACAGAAGTTTACAGATCCCAACTTCTGCAAAGACATTATTCTTTTATTAACAGTTAACTGAATTTTGTATGCAGAAGTACACATTTTTTGTATTTAGGAGTACATTTTGTATTTATAGTCAATAGGATTCCTTTCACTTTGTGAAGTGATAGTTTGTTCTAAGTGATTAGCAATCTGCGCTTAAGCAAGGGAGATAAACCATTTTTCAGGTATATCCATGTGAAATGAAGGCAGCAGGGTCAGTGCAGGAGTGCAAGGGAGGAAGGAGTCCTTATTCTTCTGACTTGAAGCAACTTGACTTGTTAATTTTACAGATGCAAGTCTCCTTTTACCTGATAGCATGTTTGCAGCATGCAAATTTATGAATATGAAAATAAATCTGCCCAAGGCAATTTATCACTTGGTGAACTGCACTTAGAATCAGGACAGCAGATTGGAAACTGGGTTTAAACCCATCTGAGCATCTCTTCTTTTTGAGAGGTGGGTTGAGAGTGGTCATTGAGAACTGCCACTCTTTATTTTAAAGTAACACTATAGCATGTAAATTGTCCTGCAGCACGTGTAGCATTTGGACTGTGCAGTGCCTGCTTAGCTGTAGGTAGAAGGCTGATGCTTCTTTTAGTTTCATTTTCGTAGTCAACAGCACTGTGTAAGAATACACAATGGCTTGTAACCTTTTGGCTCCTCCAGCTTTGGGAGCAGCATTTGAGGCATTCTAGAAGAAGAGGTGTGAAAGTTCAGCTGCCTGCATAATTCCTGCATGAACTCACTTCAGTAGCACATTGCTCATGCAGGGTGACATTTCAGCTGAGGACACTGATCTGACATCATGTAACAAAAATACTTAAATTGAGGAAAATCAGCTGTGGGTTTTTAGAACTGAGCTCTCTAAGCAGAGTCTGTTGCAGCTATAAGGCCCTGTCTCTTACTGGTTTCTCTTAGTAGACCACTAAAATAATCCAGATCAAAACTACCCCATTAACTGAGGTGGCAGAGTGGAAATTAAGATTATAGTCTTAAAAATGTAGTATTTACAGGAAGTTAAACTGGTGCTAGATTTTAAATCCATGTCATCTGCTGCTACTGGGGCCTGATTCATGTTCCACTATTCAGTGCTGGTCAGAGTAGGTGGAGCCAGATTCAATGACAACTGATGGGCTTCTTTTAAGAAGCAAAGCTGGAGCTAGAGCTGCACTCTGCCATGTGCTGCTTTAGAAGTTGATTCTCAAAGTCGGTGCTACTACTGCAGAATCAGGTACAACTCAAAACAAAGGGAGGTTTCGTGATGTGGCCTAATAAGGGAAAGTACATTTGGCTGCCCTGGAGCTGCCTAGCTGGGAGACTGGTGCTCTGAGTCATAGTCTCTCTTTGTTTCCTCTGTTGCTCAAGACTAAGCTGCGCCCAGTCCAGTTTATATGTCTTGACACATCAGCATAGCTACAAATCCTGCCTGTGGGCTGGGAGGAGGGAGTAGCCAAGGAGGAAGCAGCTGAAGATTCCCACCCCTTCCCTGTGAGCTCCTGACCTACTCTGTGTGGAGCCTGTTTGCTGCCTTGTGTTGGTACCGGTGATGTGTGGAGCTGGCAGAGGAGAGGAAGGGGATATCTCATTCCCTTGCCTTTCTGCAGGGTGGTGGTACCTGCTCTGTGCTTTGAACCTGGGTAACAACTGGAAACTTGGCTTTTAAACTCAGGTAGAAAGCAATTAGGAGTTTAAAACCATAAGAATTATGTTACATTACTTTTCAAATACAGCCCTGCACAACAAACAGCAAATGTGCTGCTGAAGGCAGGGTTTTCAAATACACAGTGCATTTGCAGTAGCCATTTCAAAAAATTGAGTAAATGTCAAGCAGTGCAATTTATTCAAAAGCAAACGATGCCCTGCCAGTGAAAGGCACTGCTTCAGCTCAGTTGAAAGTAGCAGGAGGGATATGAAAAGCCTGTCCACGGAACCACAGTAAAAGCTTAGGCTATTTTCTGACTGCATTATCTTGTCTGGCTAGTGCTATTTTAAATGCCAGTAGTGGCCTGTTCTCTATATTTAAACCCTCACAGCAGCAAGGCCTTGTGTTTCCTGCAAATAGAGCATTTTGGCCCTTTATTTACACACTGCCAAACCACATCATGCCCCGAGGAAGGGGCAGCATTCCCACTGCCCCCAGGAGCATGGTGAGACAGGCCTGGTGTCAGGTTCCTCCCTGGCTCCAGAGGGAGGCACAAACCCTTGATCTGGGATACATTTTGCTTTCAGCTTCATGTTGGCTCAGCTGTGTTTGCATGCAAGGTGGGGAAGGGGTACAAATCACACTCAGCCCAGGAGGCAGGAAAGCAGCACAGCAGTTTGTAGAGGCAGGTTCTGCCCCTGCACCTCAGGTCAAGGTAAGGCAGCCTAGGAAAGCCCTGATCCCAGTGCCCTCAGTGAGGTTATCTTTTAGGAATAATTATAATAATAAAAAAATAGCTTCTGATGGTTGGCACACAGCTGCTGAAGAGGCCAAATCTCAATCAAGGTGTGCTTATGAGAAGGTTTCCATTTGCTACATTTTCAGTCTACCTCCTTAAATGTGCATGTGCTGATCTTTTTAAATGCTCAGATAACCAAATGGAAGGCACTACTCTATTATGAACTTAAATAACACAAACATGGGGGAAAATGGGCTTAGACTAAAGGTCTAGTAATGGGCAATAATTTCTGTGCTTTTGGTCCTGTTGTGTCCAAGAAATAAAGTGCAGGTGTCCTAAAAACAAACCTTAATGCTGTAAAAATTGAATATCATAAAATTTGGGGTGTGTTACAAAAACCAGCAGAAACAGTTTTTCTGGCAGAAACAAATCCAGCCCTTCTGGGCCACTTGGGTAAAGGAGGCCTTCAGGAAAAACTAATCTGAGCTGAGCACTCACTGTGGAATACAGATAAAAGCCAGAAGTTAACCATATAAAATACCATTTCCTGGGGCCTTAGTGTAAATATTAAAACTCTGAAGCCAAACTTCTCTGGGTAGATATAGTACTGCCATTAATGAAACATGAACACAATCGTTTTAGCAACAGACACAGTGGTTTTATTGGTACTTTCACCTATTTATATGCAATGGTATGGGACAGCCAGATGAACAAGTGTGTTTAAACTATTTTTTTTGTTAAGATAAATCATTTGGTTAAAGATAAAAGGGTGACACTAAGATACGTTGGTCTGATTGCACAAAGAAATAGCCTTTAACACTGGTTCGTTTGGGTTCCTGGGCTCTGCCCAGAGAACACATCCACAGGAGTGTGCTGGGATCAGTCCCTGTGCCCGTGAACCGCCGAGGGACTGTGGATGGTCTGTCCGTGCTGTGTAACACTAGAGACCAATGTAACTGAATGCCAGCCCCTGTGATCCAGAGCTGGAGTTATTTTAAGATGGGCGAGAGGCTGGTTACAAAGCAGGGGAACACACCAATTGTCAGTCAG
Source organism: Dryoscopus gambensis (assembly GCA_013389985.1). Lineage (NCBI taxonomy): Eukaryota > Metazoa > Chordata > Aves > Passeriformes > Malaconotidae > Dryoscopus > Dryoscopus gambensis. The sequence continues at coordinate 259,764 of WEIT01033889.1, read as the reverse complement.
ACACCTTCCCAGGATTTATAAATAAGCAACTTTAAAAAAACAAAGAGGCTAGTTCGGTTGTTTCCTGCTGGAATTTCCACTCCAGAAGCTGGAAATCTGCATGAAAGGAAGGAACAGGTCCAGCCTTTAGTTTCCATGTGTCCCTGCACCAGCAAATTGCAGGGCAAGCAGAAGTGGAGGACCTTACGTTAAATACCAGATTATAAGAAGAAAAGCACATTTGCCACACATATTTCAGAAAATAATTCCAAGGGGCATTGATCTTTAAACACACGGTTCATGGTTCAGAATTAAACATGTAATCTGGAGTTCTTCATCCCTGGTTCTTTACATTTGACTCATATTCAAGGACTGTGCAATGTTCTCTGACGTGCTCCACAACAAACACAGAAATCACTGATAGGGTTTGCACTGAAGGATAACATTGTTGGAAATCTTGGTAAAAAGGCTGGGGATAGAACAGAGATGAAAATAATTAACTCCTTCTAATGAAATAGGGTACCTATGTTAGCACTGAGGGCAGCAGGCAAGAAAATGTAACAAACTTTGAAGTATTACTACTTGTGTCTATTCAGTGGGTGGATGATCTGTCTGCTGTTCATCTGACTGCACAAATATAAAATAATTTTTAAAAATGGGCATTATCTGGGTTTTAAAACTGTAAAAAGAATACACTGAATTTAGCAACAAAGGCAATATGGAACTTAGCCTGGTTTTTTACTGCGTTTCTGCAGCCCTTGACAGTGAACAGATGAGATTTGCAAAATCATCCACATGGGTTACTTGAAGCTCTGATTTATTGCTTTTCATCATTTTGTGAACTTTGAGTTCTCATCCATTTCTGTCTTGTCAGGAAAGCTCCGCTCCTTCCATTTGCAGAAATGAGCAGTGTCTGGAATAATTCCCTTGCGCGTTTCCCACGGGGTTGGCAGGCAGATAATGTGTTTTTTTCTGCAGCCCATACTGATCCGTGGCAAAGAATAGGAGTTGTCAGCAGTCTGTCTTGCCACTCCAAGTGCACAGCTCAGACTCTAAAATCAGTTTGTAAGAGCCATAATGTTTGACCCAGTGCGAGCTTGCCTATTTTGTTTAAATCAAGATGAGATTAAAGCAAGGAAAACCTAAAGCAGTTTTGCCCAGCAGCCACACATACAGAGATTTTTTACTTCCAAAGACCGATGAGATGATAACACACAGCCCTAGTTAGGCATTTCTGCAGGTGTTGATGAGTACTTGGTCCCCAGGACCTTCCCTTGTGTCACCGTTGATGATGAGCTCCTGTCTCATCTCCATTCCTGCTCTCCCCAGCTGCCTTCCCAACAACCATGAAATGTTTCTTTCCCTTGGCCTATTACCATTTAGAAAAAAGAGTGAGACAGAGCAGATTTGCATGTGAAGATTTCTCTTAAAAATTTAGAGAGTTTGGTCCAAAAAAGCGCTGGGAGTTCAACTCTAACCTATCTCATCAATTAAAGGTGATCGTGACCCTGAGCCAATGAACTCAAATGTTTATCAAAATTTCTGCATGACTGCATACCCGATATAAAGCCAGCTCTTAAGACGGAACATGCCTGGAAGCGTGAAAACAAGGATGAAAGAATGGGAAAAACTGTAGTTGGGCTTCTCTCCACCCAAAAGAGTGAAATAATATGATTTACTTTAAAAAGCTTTGGAAATTTGTTCTGTGTACCTATGGCAGATGTAAGCGTCTGCTGGTGCTGAAAGTGTGCTGAAGCACTACCAGATTTTAAATGGTCTTATTTAAGTGTTTCCTTTAGTTCCTAAGTTTGTAACTAGCACCCCGACAAAGATTAAATCATGTACATCAGAGGTATCTTTTCATTCTAAAGCGTAGTTACTTCCACATGCTACTCTGTGACAAATAAAAGTATCAGAACTAAAGTTTAGCTGTATGGATATATTAGATTACACTGAATAATGGATATAAGGTAGGGTTGGATAACAATATCATAAACAAATACTGCTGCCTAGAAACAGCAGGCATAGACACATTAAAATATTTAAGGTACCTTTAATATTAACTACCTAGCAACAAGTCCCTGATTACTTCAAGGAAAATAGGCACTACTAGAGAAGGCAGGAATCATAGCAATTATTATTGTTATACTTTCCCCCCCCCCAGTAACAATTAGATGCATAACTCTTATTATATAACGTACAATTACCTGCGTAGGGAGTCCCTGCCTCAAATAGTTTGTGCTTGACCACACCAAGAAACAGTCTACGGTTGTGAAATTGGAGGACATGGATTCGATAGAGCTGAGAAATGCATCCCTAAGTTCTGGTTCCTCTGTCTCCGGTGTGACCCCCCCGACCCCGGTGCGCGCCCACCCCCGCGCTGTGCTGGCAGCCGGAGGCAGCTGTGGCACAGCGCGGGGCATCCCGAGGCACCTGGCGCGATGTCCTTTGGCGAGAGAGCCGGGGCAGGGCGGGTCTCGCCTCCCCGGGCGCTGCTGGTGCCCCCCAATCCACCCGAGTGTCACGGCGAGGGCTCACAGAGCCGCTCCCTGCACCCCCCGCACCTTCCGAGCGCCGGCGGTTCCTCCCGCCGCGCTGCCGGAGCAGAAGCACCGCGATGGAAAATGGTTTGCTGGGACAGCGAAGGGAGCGTTCCCATCTTGAATGCGCTCGCCGTGTTGGCAGGATGCTCCCTGCGGGGCGGGCAGGCTCTGGGGGGGGCCTGCGTTCCTAGGATTTCTTTTCAAAGCTTATAAAAGGTGTCAGGTTTGCAGGGTGTTGGAGGCACCGGGTTCCTGCAGTTCCAGTTATCACAAACAGCACTGACATATCCAGCATTTTAACGGGGGATACTTTCAGATTTGGCTTCCAAGCTGGGTTTTGTAGAGCCCTGCTTGCACATGACACTCTTGAGTTTCACATAAAACCAATAAATATTTCCAGTCTAGGATCTACATGAAGATAATTATCCCCAAAACAGGCATTAGAGTTTGTTTCACAGTTTATAAACCCAAAAGAAAGCCATTGGCTCATTTTTACACCCCTTTATTCCATAACCACAACTCTAATCATCCTCATTCCAAATGTCAAAATCACCAACCATCCTAATCCATCAATCTCAAAAGAAATACAAGCCTGCAGATTCAGAGGGAACAAACCCGGAATTTTTCCAGCACCACTTCTGGACTGAACACAAGCAGCAGCTCTTCATTTCCTGCTGGCTTGAAACTGAGCACAACCCAACTGAGGGAAATGATGGTAAATCGAGGTGGAAAAAACACTGAGGGAAGGTGTGGTGTCAAATACCTTGCTCTCAGTGACACCTACTTCTGAGATTAGTGAGCAGGTCAGTGTTGGTGTGATGGGCCTGGCCTTTCCACAGGACAGAATGAGTCAGCCAAAACCAGGCCCTAGATCAGTGTTCACCCAGAAAAAGTTTGTAGATTTTACAAGCTCGAATTTGTGCTTTTATCGAATGAGGAATGTAGAACTGAGACACATCTTTATTATTTGTGAGCGTCTATTGTGCTTTCCTCTGATAAATCTGGGAAGTTATTTATTTCTTTACTGTTAGTGATGCTTTCTTGGTTTAATTACATTAAAATTAAACATGCGTTCTCAGATTGTTACAGAGAGGCTTAAAGCATTTATCTTTATAATTGATTCACATTTTCTACCATCCAAGCTACATCAGCAAGAGGGTGAAATTCTCCCAGTGTCAAAAATCATGATATTTTTACTTTCTGTCCATCAGTTTTCCATTGGGAACTCTGCATGAGTCTCCAGTAACTGTCGATGAAGCCTGATCCATCAGAGTAATCCCCTCCTGCTGCTTCCTCTCCTGTAACTCCCCTCTCAGGGGCAGGAGATTCAAGGAGCTTTTTGTGCTTCCAAATTTCCCTGTCCTCCCTGGTGGATTTTCCATCTCAAGGACTTCTCAGCCAAAGCTTCCTTTGCTGCCAGAAGCTGGAACAGAGCCTGACTATATTTATGTAAATGACAGAAGAAGAAAAGACTCAATTTTTGTATTAGTTAAGTGGACATTTCAAGTTTGACTCGAGCAGGTCATGTGCAGAAGGCGCATCTTGGCAAAACAAAGCCCTGGGACTGTCACATTTAAAATCTAAAGCCCTGAAGTTCCTTGGGCTTAATCTGAGAAACTTGTTCGTAACTAACTTGTTTTGTTACACGATGCTCCAATAAAGGCAAAATCCACTCAGTGGAAGAACCTAGAAGTGCTGGTGAATGGTACCTGAGCATTCATCATACAGATTTTGAGATGGGGAGATTCAGATTTGATATTAGAAGAAAATTTTTTCACTGTCTGGGTTCTCAGGCGCTGGGAATTGGTCGCCCACAGAGGCAGTGGAGTCACCATCCATGGAGGTGTTCAAGAGGAGCTGGTTGATGTGGTTTGTCGTTTAAGGGTGGACGATTGGACTGGATGATCCTGAAGGTCTCTTCCAACCTTGACAATTCTGGGATTCTGTGATTCTGCACAGGTACCCCAAGAAAATGGTCCATTACAGCATCAGCATCGAACCCCGAATCCCGTGACAAAACCACCTGTCTCAGGGCCACCTGATGCAGCCGCAGCTCTGTCAGTGGCGGGCCCGGCCCAATCGCTCACCCCGGCAGATCGCAGCGCTCCTTATCGCAGGTGTGACGTCAGAGCCCCGTGACGTAGCGCGGCCGGCAGGGGGCAGCAGCGCCCCGCAGTTGGCGGCCAAAATCAGCGATTTTATAGAAATACAGCGCTGTGACGTGAAAACCCCACCTGAGACCGGCGCAAGGGGCAGGGACTGTCGCTGAGCTCGGCACGTCTGGCCAGAGAAGGTAATGCTTGTATCGGCCGTATGGCACATAAGCATCATTTTTGGCTCAGCACATAAACATTGCTTTCGGCTCAGGTATTGTTCTTAGAGGGGGCTGAACCCCTCAAATCTCAAAACCACAAATAAGAGCGGGATTTAAGTAGTTCCAGTACTTTGTATCATTTATTTTTCTTTATATAGACTGGGGAGATGTACTGTGAGGAGCAGCAAAAGGGAAAATTACAGCCCTGCTTTTTAATGAAGTGCTGCTTCAAGTGAGAGGTTGGGCTGACAATCTCCAGAGGTCCCTTCTGACCAGCACTGGTATAGCTGCACTTCGATTTCTGAAAGACCCATTTTGAAAGGGCAAGATATTAAAATCACAATCAATTTATTCAGTGAAATGCTGGGGTTTTGTTTTGTTTTGGTTTGGGTTTTTTGTGTGTGTGGGTTTGTTTTGTTTTGGTTTTGTTTTTTTGGGTTGTTTTTGTTTTTTGGGGTTGTTTTTGTTTGTTTGGTTGGGTTTTTTTGTTGTTGTGTTTTGTTTTGTTTTGTTTTTGTTTTTGTTTTTGTTTTTGGGGGTTTTTTGGGTTTTTTTGTTGAGGGTGCTACTCGTCAAAGCCAGGCCAGGTCAGAACTCATACAAGCTTCTTTTTTCCTGAGAGGAAGTGATTGCATGTCCCTTCAGGGTGACTTATGTCACCAATAAAAGCTGCCAAGGAGTCACAACCGTCTGACTCCAAGGATTGCTCCGATCTTTATGATTTGATAGCTGAGGCAGCCTTCCCTTGAACTGATTGGACTGTAAGAATATGTAAAGCACAGAGCAAAAACTGGTCTTTACGTGGTGGAGTACTGTGCACATAAATTAATCCTATTATCGCAATTATTGGGGATTATTTCTCACTTAATTTCCATCTCAAGGAACTTTGCATGCTCTTGTGTGTGCTTATGTAGTCTCTTAATTACCTGATTCCAAAGTGCTTTCCAGTCATGAAACACTCCATGGGCATAGGTCATGTGCTCATTATTCCAGTTTACAAGTAGCACAGTAAGTTATTTGCAGTGCCAGTTGTATAACCCAGTGGTGTTGATTCCCAGCGCTTCCCAAATCCTTTCCCCATAGGCATAGTACTACCGTGGCAGGACATAAATTTTTTATTTTATCTTTCTCAAACTGAATCCAAATATATTAAACAAAGCTGATATTTAAAATTACATACTCCAACTGAGAATCAAATCTATGACCACGGTTGGTTTTGTTAGTATTAAATTGTGTTTGCTTTTGGATGCTGTGTTTGATTAAGGGTAGGGCAGGAGCACCTATTTTTAAGATTGTTAGCAAATTTAACTGGAGTCTGTGTTTATTTTTTTCACTGTAATTAACATCGCAGCTCAAGGCAAATCAAATCAGCCAAACAGAACCAATGCTTGTGTGATGCACCAGCTGGTCTCAGAAACCTTGTTTCAAACTGGTTTAGTTGAGCAGGAAAGTTATTTGGGGACATGCTCATGTTTGTTTTCTCATTTTTTGGGGTGGTTTTTTTTGGCACATTCAGAGCTGCTGCTTCTGTAAGGAGGTAAGTATGGCTGGGGGGGAAAGGGATGTCAGCCTTTTTTCTCTTTTTTTTTCCCTTTTTCCTCATTTTTTTTTCCTTTTTCCTTACATCGTTTACAACAGCTGCCTGGGAAAAAATAAAAAAAGCATTGATAAATGTCACAGAAAGAAACAAAAGTCTTACAAAGGTGGCTTTCTTTTCTTAAAACAATAAATTGAGAAGCTGTGGCCCAAACCTTCTGGTGAAGTATCAACAGCCTTAGGGAAGGGCTGGAATCCACTGGCCTGAAATGTGGCAATCCTGCCATTTCTCAGGTGGATCTGGCTGCCTAAGTTCAATGTGCACAATATTTATAACAAGGCAGCGTCCAATTAAATGACCTCACAAGAACTGCACACGGGACATGACATTAAGACCATTGTTCAGAAGGCTCAGAACCCAGCCGGAAGAGGCACAGAAAGCAAAGAGGGTTAAGTAGGGTGAATGTTGCAATTTCTTGTAGCTGGCAAGGATTTGCAGCTCTGCGGGGTTGCTACACTTCAGCAGAAGCTCCTACTGCTGCTTGACAGATAGATGCATGAGACAAGAAAGGCAGAACAGGGAATGGGTGAAAAGGAGGCTAAAGAAATGTGGAAATGGGCAAAGAGACTGAGATTTAAAAAAATAAAGGTGCAGCACGTCCTCGTAGGTTGTGAATAGGAAGAGCTCACATTGCCTCATTCCTGTCTTGCCTCACCTGTTCTTAACAACACCAGTGGTGGACAGTGCCCAGCCAGCGTCACTGAGCCTAGGCCTAGTTAGCCAAATTCCCAGGCCTAGTTAGCCAAATGCTTTGTTTCTAACTCATTCTTTGTTTGTTTAACTCATTCTTCCTGTGATTATGCTCAGTACTTGTATTTTCTGAGATAAGACTTGGGATTGTTTCGTCTCAAAATGAAAAGACTCAGGAGGGATCTTTTCAACGTATGTGAGTGCCTGGTGGGAGGAAGAAAATAAGATGGGGCCAGGCTCTCCTCATGAATAGCCTGTGAAAGGACAAAAGGAAATGGTCACAAACAGAAATAGAGGAAATTTGACTTAAAGTTAAGAATTTTTTTTCACTGTGAGGGTGGTCAAACAGTGGCAGAGATTGCCCAGAGTAGGTATGGAGTCACTGTGTTTGGAGATATCCAAACCCCCCTGGATGTGAACCTGGACAACCTTCTCTGGCTGATCCTGCTGTGAGCAGAGGGCTTGAACCACAGGTACCTTTCAGCCTCCACCATTCTGTGGTTCAGCCACACTGGGCAAAGAAACCAGTTATTCTCATCCTCTTTGCAGCAATTCTTATGTATTTCAAGACTGTTTTCCTGTTTCCAATGAGAAAATAGTCCAACAAATCCCTTTCTTCACATAATAAATCACAGCTTTTAAAGTTCAGATTACCCTTGGATTCCTCTGGCCTGTTTTCAATAGATAATTCTTAAAATGGTTGTATCAAACTGAATATAGAATTCCCACTGAGGTCTGACTCAGAGTAGAGTAAAAGGATTACTGCATAGGTCTTATGTGTAATGTTCCTGTGTATTCATTGTAGTATAAATGGATTATTTTTTTCCTTTTTTGTTACTGGTACTTTTATCAGTTTATGGTCTAGGATTACCCCAGAACTCCTGATTAACCAACTGTTCCTGAGCTTGTGTTTATACAGATGATTATTGTTCTTGAAAATTTTTCCTCTTGCCAGGCATTTCATTTATTTCAGGTAATTTATTCAATTTGCCACAATAATCTGATAATGGAATCCTGATCTACAGTGGGCTTTCTGACCCTTCTAGCCTGATGAATTTACTAAGTACACTTGTTATTCCATTACTCAGGCCATTGGCAAAGGTACAGGATAGTTCCAAACCAGAGTGTTAACCATCAGTAACGACTCTCCGGGAGAAAATTCCCAAATGTTGCGACTGTGGAGGTGTCATAAGTGGACCATATTTCCTTAGATGGTTATGGGAAGATCACAAGGAACAGTATCAAAGGTCATATGAAGCGTAGACACAGCCATTGCCCTGCACTGCTAGAATGTCATAAGAAGAATGACATTCAATCTCACATTTATTATCTTAACTGTTCACACTTCCTTGTCTTGCAGGTGCTTTAAAGTACATACTTGGATAATTTTTTTTCTGCTCGTTTTTTTCTCATTTAAGAAAAGGGTCTGACTGACCTGAAATTCTGTGACTCTTCCTACTTTCCCTTTCTTCAGGTCAGGATGGTGGCACAGATTCCTCAATATATAAGGAGTTATAACCGCCCAGTGGTTTCACAGACATTGGAAAACAACAGGAAATTAGAAGCCCAAATACTTTTCCTACTTTCTGGGGCCTCATCCCCTGCTAGTTTTCAAAGATCAGCACTTCCCCAAGCTGATCATGTCTCCACCTGGCCCTACCGGCCTGATGACATAGTGTAACTCCTGCAACAACAACACAGGCTTGTAATTTTCGCTGCAATAATTACTCAGGGATAGTGCTATTTCCTCCTACATCCTATATGGTGCAATGGTGTATCTGGCAGGCTTAGGATGCCTTAATAGATGAAAGGGTACCTTGTAATTCTTCGTGTGTCTCTTCCCCCAAAGAGGCAATTGACTATTTATATGCAGTGTCTAGGATATTTTAAAATTTTGTTTAGGAATACCTTTGACGTTATCTCAGAAACATCAGGTAAAGCTGAGTCATTTGTGTAGCTCCATACCTGTCAAAGTGTTACAGCCCTCTGGTATATCACACACAGCCATAGAGCCAGGGTAAAAAGCTATATAGAAATGCTGTATATAAATTGTTCAGATAGATAGATGTTGTAATATAATTAAAATAACCAAGTGAAAAGCACATTGCCAAGTGCTTCACGTGGCTCTGACTCCACCTCGCTCCATTCCAATCTTGCTTTCCACTGGCAGTCCCCCCTGCAAATGCAGAACCTGACTGACTCCAACAAAAATACAGAACTTCCCTGATTTGTCTGACGAATGATCCTACATAAATTTTATTTTATTATTATTTCCATAAAAGATAGACCTTGCTTTTATTTATCTGCATAGAAATATGAATATAAACTCCATCACCATGGCAGTTTAAAACATTTTACACGTATCAATGTAGTCAGCCTATGACACTTGTGCACAGTAGGGAACAAACGTTACCTTTAGTCCTAAATGTAAAAGTATGGTGCAAAGAACCTGCTGTGTGTTCAAGGACAAGGACTCAGACTTTCTGGTTTTCAGTCCTCTTTTTCAGTCTCATGTCTATCTTCCTTCCCTAGGTTTGACAATGACCTACATAACATTGCACAAGAAAAGCAAAGCCAGCAATAAACACTTTTAGCCTGCATATAGCGATGATCATCTATCCCAGTCACTCAAGTATAGAACGTATAATCTCACAGGAAAATAAGGTTCTTTTAATCTCTGGTTTAGCCCTTTGAGAGTCATAAGAATTCTAATTACCGGAGCAGTACTTAACTGAGCATCAAGAGCTTGAGGATTGCAAGATCTGTACAGGACTTTTTTATCCACATGTCACAGATGAAGGAAAAGCTGATAAGCGTTTTCTGACCTAAATTGTTGCCTGGCAGCTAGAGATTCTGCTCTTGGGAGGAGAGGGTTGAGTGTCACTCTTCGAACTTCACACATCCCTACTCCTCTCTTCAGCACGGAGGGGTATCTGTGGTGTAAATGCAGCATTGTGTAGAGGCTGAGGTTCTGTAAATATGAGTTCTCTTGGAGACCCGCGGGTAGGTGTGTCAATGAGGTTTTTTATGGCTCCAAATGTCTGCCAGAATAATTTCACTTACAGTGTTAAAAACCAATCAGCTCATCTGTGTGTTGGTGAATCTGGCTGAGATATAGCAAGGCTCCCAGAAGACCACTCCTCCTGTTCCAGCTCATGACATTTGGCAAGGTGGTGGTCACTGCAAAAGCTCCTGTGGATGACACTCTCTGAGGCTCATCACAGGACTCTGCTGTTCCATATGTGAGCACATGAACTGCATTCCTTAAGAGTTGCAGAAAACAGGAGATGCACTCCAGGGCTGCCTCTGACAGGCTCCAGCTGCTAAGGG
>WEIT01033889.1:189174-244195 GCA_013389985.1 Dryoscopus gambensis | reverse complement strand
CGGGGTCCCGGCTGGCGCGTTGCTTTCCCTCTCGGCGCGGTTGTTTCCCCGCACGGCAAAGCAGCGCTGCCCCCGCGCGGGGCTCCGCGCCCGCCGTGACCCGAATCGGCGTCTGGGCATCCCCGGGGAGCATCGCTGGGGGCCGAGGGCCGTGAGGGGCTGGGTCAGCCTTGCGTGAGGAGTGCTCCCCATGCACCGGCGTTGCGTCTTTGGGCAGATGTGTCCCCTGGTCGCCTCTTCCAGGAGAAATTAAACAGGTGGCTACACCGGGTAGGGAATGGGTGATCTTTAAGGTCCATTCCAACCCTTTGACGTGCTGTGATTCTGTGGCTTCTAAAGTGCTTCTAAATTTTTCAGTGATTACAGGCTGTGTAAGTGACAATTACACAGAGCGCCACTGTGTATTAATACAAGACTGAAGGGAAGGCGAACAAAAATTGAGATGGAGTTGTGTAAAAGGGAATTTTGAAACAATGGTAATTATCCTGTCCTGCCTAGGAGGTTAGTCAATAAAGGTGTCTATAAAATAAAATGCCACCCGTGGAAATTGTCTTGCTTTGTGTAATATGGGCTCCCTGCCTGTGGCAGGGGGTTGGAACAAGATGATCTTTACAGTCCCTTCCAAGCCAAACCATTCTGTGAGTTTTCTTCATTCTCTGTCATTCTAATACATAGCTTTGATGTAAAGGACCATGCTGACCCTGCTTATATGCGAAAGAAACTCTAAATAGCTGGGTGTTTCACCAAACGTGTGGCAGGCTGCACCGATGTTACTTACAGCTCTCTCAAATTGGGATCAGTGTTATGCCAAAAAAGGTGGCTAAACATGTGTATGGCCAGGTTGGCTGTCTGAGTACAGTAGGCTTTATGAGCTTCTATGAAAGGCTGGACAAACTTAAAATGTAAGCATTGAATACCATTGTTACCTGTTTTTTTCCAAAGAACTGTTTTTCACACTGCACTTTCTTGTTGTATTTTCATCCTTGAGCTGTGTCTTCTCAGCGCAATTTGTTTGCGTCTCTTGGATAAAATTGCAATCTCTCTCAAGTTAGCGTGACTAACTCTTGTCCATCGTCTTCACTAATCCAGCAATACTTTGATTTGCAAGCGATCTTATGAAATAATTGATGTTAAGCTATCAGACAGTACTGCTAGTCAGTGAAATGCGGGGGGGGAAAACCCCTCAGGTTGAGGTTTGTGGTGGTTACAGCCATCTGCATGGGCATAAAAGCTCTTACTTGACCCACAGTAATTAAAGCACAAACTAGTGAACTGTGGTTCTGGAGACTGGGGTTTGATAACTTTAACTTTCAAAAGCATCAGTCCCTTGCTTTCATGCAGCCATTCCTGTGTTTTATTTTTTCTTGGTGTCCCTTAACTTCCTGGAGGCTTTGCCAGTGCCCAGCAGTTTGTCTGCCTGCTGTTCCAGCAGCATTTTGTCCTTAGCCTGCCTCTGCATTTTCAGGCAGTTTCCATGTGATCCCTATTGTGTGTGACCTGCAGATTAACGGAAGGTAATGTGATATTGAAGTCCTTTGGTCTGCTTGAAACTCTCAATTGTTAGCAATGCTTTCCCATTTTCACGTGTTTGCAGCTTTGTTTTTCCAGCCCTGTGTCTGTGGATCATCTTCTGGACAGTGGACTCCAAGGCTGTGCAATGACATACCTCAGTAGGTTGAAAGTAAGCCCAAGAAAGAAACAGTTCTCTCACAGGAAGTGTTTCTTGGATCAATAGCTCTTTCTTGTATTAAGACAAAACTGCATATCCTCAAGTTCGCAATTTTATTACGTTTGACCGTTTATTACTGAGGCCACTGCCTGGAAATGAGTAGATGGATTTCTGTGTGGTGACTCACTGCCATGTTAAAAAAAAACAAACAAAGTCATAACTTGTGTTCATTGACATGTTTAATAATCTGTCAAAAGGCTGTGATCTAACTATGTGTCTCTGCTTGGTTTCGGAGGCTTTGATTTTATTCTGCCTCACAGAGGCTGCTCTGAATTCATCTTTGCACATTCATGGATTGAATAGATAATACTGGTAATCCGTGCGAATCACTGCTTGAGATGGTAGGTCTGAATCAAAGGAGCTGATGCAAAGCTTTAAAATACTCTCCTCCCTCAACTATAAAGGCATGTTCAGAAATTTGTTGAAAGCTGTGTTTCTGACCTCTTTGGATCGTGGAGATAACAGCTTGAATTAAAAAAAAAAAAGGCAAATAATATTGATAAATATTTGCCATAAGCAAAGTCTGAGCTTGGCCCTCATTTGAAGGATGTCAGCCTGTGTTTACAAGATGTTGCTGGGGTTTTTTTTATTCTCTAAAGTGAAAGCACTAATGAGTCACCTGCAGGAAATCCATGAATCACTTTGGCATCATAGATTTTTTTTTTTTTTTTTTTTAAAGAATTTGGCTGTCTGGAGTGTACTTTTTTCAGTGTAGTGAAAAAACATGTGCTGTTCAACCATGCCTTAAATGCCTTACATCAGGTCTTGGTCAGGATTTCACTCTGGGATTACTCTTTTTATGCTCTGTGTGGCTTCTCCTGACTGGTAGTTTTATACAGATTACAAACATTGTTTTATTGATGATGTTTGTATAAATTATGTATTTTTATTTTCATATGTACACATACATATATATGTAAAGAATAAAAAGCATTGAAGACACCCAATTCTTCTCACCATTTTTTTTAGCAGCACAGAAAGGAATGAGACTGTTATGGTGTGAAAGCTTCTATTATCATTGTGCTGGCCTTGATAATACTCCAGGCAGTAATGCCAAATAAAATTGGGAACAGTTGCTACTAAAACTGTTTCTTGTAGTTATGCTGAGAAAAAAAACCTACCAGATATTTTGAGGGCTACACAGGTTGGAATTAGTCTAACACAGCTTTTGGGGACGTCATGCTTGCTGTGTCTTACCTCTGGAACTGTAAACTAGAGGCAAATGAGCATTTGTTTGTTTCAAACCAACACGTTAGGAATTTATTGTTACAGTATTCGTTTTTATCTGTTGAAAATGGTTGTGAGTCAGCAGCTGAAGCAGTGCACTTGAAATACTTTTATGGGACATGTCACCATGAGGGACATGTCACCAAATGGTGTTTTCAGAGCAGCAGGTGACAGGTTTCAGGTTAGGTGTCGTAGTCTTGTAGTGTGAAATCATCTCTGAATCACAAATCATAAGGCCATCTAATAGTCCAGCTGTGTGCTTGCCTTACTCCTCAAAGGCATTGCGGGAGTCATGTAGAAATGACTTGTCAGAATTCCTGAGCTGTTCTTCATGGCTGTAGACTGGAGGAGGAAGAGCAGTTTCTTCGTGGGAAGTCGGGAAGTGCTCAGGCGGAGGCCTTGAGCTAATGAACGGTGTGAGGAGTGCTGCCACTGCTACCAAAGCGTGTATTGCCAAGTTTAAGTCTACAGAGTAGTCCTAGACATGGCTCTGAGGGGTGACAGCCTGAGTGTGAAGTCATGCTACTGAATTATTTCGTACAAAATTGCCTTCCTGAATTTCAGTAGTATGTCTTGGAAACTGCCTATCTATTCTGGGAAATGAATTCCACAGGAAGCTGTAGCTTTAGAAAAATTCTCTCCGTATTTCGAGTTACTTCATAAGGAACCTCAAGCTGTTTTTTGACACCTTTTTAGCTGCAATGGGTACTGCACTGTTTCTCACCCTTGCTTGCTCATTCTGTTCCCTCTTTTCCCTACTCTTTCTTGGTTGTCAGCACCACGTACTTGTGGCGTATGTGACAAACCAGATGTCAGAACTGATCTGCATTAGCTGCAAAGCAGCGAGAATGTAGGCTGAGAAAACCTTCAGCAGTTGAGTCCCTGTTGCTGCTTTTCCCTTCTTGTGAAAGATAACAGAGGGGACCAGGGGAGTGGGCTGAGCTGCCCTATATCCTTCGTCTGGTTAAATATTGCATACATTAGTCACTGTTGCAGCTTCTGACTCTGAGGCAGGATCTTCATATATATTTATCAGAGAGAAATTCTTTTTTACTTTTTATAAGTAAGATCTACTTTGTAATTCCATCCATGGTTCTTTTTACAGAGCATAGTAAACCTAAAACTGAGACTTAAGTGGGTTGACAGTGTGTTACAGCCTAGCCTGGTGAGAACTAAATAAACCTTGAGGTGAGGTGTTTACTTTCCCGTTGAGTCTTAGCAGGTGATGAGTTGAATATGCCAAGGGTATTCCTGTCTCTTTTTTTTTTTTGTTGTTTTTTCTCCTTTTCCTTCTAGGAAGAATTCTGAAAATGCCAAACTTGTCCCAACTCAGATGTGTAGGTATCTTGGAATTCCTGCCCATGTCAAATGACCTGAGGTTTTAAATACATGAAAAGCTCCTAATGCTTGGTATCTTGATATTCTGGTGTCTCTGGTTTTTTTTGCCTTCCCCCAGAATTAAAATTAATCTAATTCAAGTGGATTTCTGTGGCTTGTATTTTGCTGGCAGAGGTGACTCATCTTTGATCTCATGAGTTAGTATTAACTAAATATTGAATAGGAAATTGCAGACTAACTGCAACTAAAATATTTAGGACAGAAGACGCTGATTTCAATTAAGAAGGGTCTGCATCTGTACCAAGGGCTCGTGTTTTTTTCATCTGAGAATTCTGTTCTTGTTAGGTTGTTTCACAATTTAATGGTGTGGGTGGTATTTCAGCTGTATGTGCAAGGAAACATTAAAACTTTAGTGATTTTAAGTTTTAAACTCTGAGCTGCAGCAAAAGGCAGCTACTTGTTTGATATGCTGCTTGTGTTCTTTCAAAACAACTATTGTAGATTGGAATGGGACAGAAAATAAAGTAATAGGAATGGAGTATCAGGAAGAGGAGAAATTTTTGGTTGTTTTTCTAGAGGCAGAATTTGGACATAGTGCAAAAACTGTTTTTTATTTAAGTTTGGCTTTAGCAAACAGAATTATTAATTCTTAATCTATTTTCTTGCTCCAAACATCTTCCCCAGTAAAAACTGGGAGAGGATTTTTTTCCTGAAAAGCTGAACCCAGATGAATGAAATACCACTTGGAACACCGAGGTTTTCCTTTTAAGGGAGAAATCTTACTTGAATAGAGCCCTGGAGCAGCGTTTGCTGAGTCTCTGAAAAACTGAAAACAAGGCCCTTGAACATGCTTTGAACTGGAAAACAGAATTCTGAGCCAAATTTAAAAGTAAATGACCTTGCCCAAGAGGTAATTGCAAAATGTAAAAGGCAAATATGCTGGTCTGTCATTAATTATTATCTTTCAGTTTGTCTCCTTGTCTGTTTCTCAGTTAAGGAAAAACAGCAACTTTTGCACGTGTGGGTGGGTGATGGTTAAGCTTTTCTCTATATTTGCATGTCTTCCAGTAACATTTAAATAAGATGTTGCTGCTTGTTATCTGAGTAGTCAAATTGTCTCCAACAGTAAAAAAAAAAAAAAAATAAAGGGGGTAATATATGGGGGGTGTGTGCTGTGAAATCCTGTCTGTTCCCGAAACATGTGCCAAGTTTTTGGGTATAACTCCCTTATTTAGTGTTCGAAATGGTTGTTTCCAATCCAAAATTCTTTTTGTGTTTTGAGCCTGATTAGTTGGACAATCAGAGAGAAAAGTTAATTGTGGAGTCGGAAGAACAGGTGACAGTGAGGGAAAACTTTACCTTGCTTAGACTTGGCTCACGCTGTAATTCTCTCATGGCTCTTAAGAAGCATTAGCATAAGTCAGCTCAGTGATTGGTAAAACAAACTAATTTCCATAATTGTGAAATCCTTCTGCTCAGTTAATGTTTATATTTTAATTTTTTGAAGATGGAATAGCTCTTTTGTGTTCTTCTTTCAGTATAGCTGTAGCTGAGCAAACTTTTAATAGAGAATCTTCAGAATGAGTGAACATAGTGTTTAAGCTGTCAGTTTTGTAAGTAGGTTTGAATAAAGTCTTTCTCCTGCCTGATTGATAGTTTCCTTCTTGCAGAGTAAATAGGATTAAAAAAAAATGCAGACAACCTACTGCTTTCTTAGCTTTAAGGGTATATCCTCAAACAACTTGAGCTTTGTTGAAATACCAGCTAAAAATGGGAATGAATGTGTGTTGGTGTGGAATAATATTAATTAGTGCAGAGTTGTTGCTTTTGGAAGGAGAAAAGAGATTTTTTCCTTTTCTGTATCACTTCTGAGAAAATGTGTTTGCTGACAGAGTTCAGCAATGTGAAGAATAAAGGGAAGCTCTAAAGTAAGAAAAAAAAAAAGCCAAACCAACCAAGCAAAAAACCAACCCTGTGAGCTCCAGTGGCTTGGCACTTATTTGCATTTTAAGAGTCCCTGCTGGCTAGTTTTCTGAATGGTATTTACAGTTTTGTGAAAGGGATGTGAAGAGCTGATTCTTATTTCAAAAGGTAGAAATGCACATTCCAGCTTATTGCATATATTTAGCCACCTACATCAGTGGTCTCTAAAGTGGGGTGCACACACCTTATGGGTGCTCAAGGCAATCCACTGGGGGTGTTGGAAGAAAATATTTTGTACCATTAATAAACCCTGTTTTAAAATAGTGTTTATTCATCCGTTAAAAACCTCTTATCTTTTGTATGTTTTATAATGTATGCAAAATAAGATATTTAGATGTTCTACTGGACTAATAAATAAATATATGTATTTGGGAGACGTGCTAATTTTATTTTTCTTGGTGTGGTAGTTGATTAAAAAGTTTGGAGGCCACTGATGCACGGGGTCAGGTTCTGTTTGGAGCAAACACTGGTAACAGCAGTTTGTTTCCACTTCTAGTACAGGAGTTCCTTGTGCAATTCCATGTAACATTGGATACTCTCCAGACAACTGAGCATTTTCCGTATGTTTTCCAGTTTCCTGAGCAATGCCTGGTGACTCAAGGGGTTTTCTGACTACACCAGAATACAAAGAAGTATTTCTTTATCAAGCTGAGTAGCAGGGACTCGTTTTTGTTAGGTGCTTTCTCTGGGCCTTGCATCCTGCCTTGGCAGCAGCAATACAAATGTGTATTGTATGCTCCCATCCCCAGTGCTTTAAATCTGTCGCTAAATTGTGCTTGACCTGTTTGTGTTCATCCAGTCTGATGCTGTGATACTGAAGGGCAGCGTCCCAGTAAATGAAATAAACTTGTTTAGTTTTCCTGAGCACGGCTGGGGAGGTTTGTGCCCTGCAGTGCGCTGGGCTCCTGCGCTGACTCAGGCACGGGGAAACTTGCACTGAATTCCTGTTTGGAAAACATGCTTTCCCTGAGGGGAGGATAAACAGGCACTCGAGGAAGGCTTTGAGGTGCAGCAGGAATGAGAAAATTAGGTGGGATTTTTTTTTTTTTTTAATCCTCCTGGTGTCACCCTTCTGTGGGCTCCCTACAGCAGGGCCAGACTGGGGAGCAGTGGTGATCCCATTTATCTTCCAAAGCAAAGCATTTCAGCTCTAAGTGATGGAGGGCTCTCGAGACTGAAACACCTACAGACAGCACAAGCTGTATAAATGACAAATTATATTTGTATTTAATCAGGTGATTAGCTGAGGGGATAACTTGTTTAAAGTTTGGAGGAGAACATGCAAGTAAAATAAAGTTAACACTTCCTGACAATTAAGAGCTTGTAATACTAAATGTCTTAATGTTCCATCTTCCTGCGAGTAGCTTAAATACAGTTTTGGAAATCTCTGTTGAAAGGAAAACTCAATTAGCCTAAGTTTTATTTGCATAAGTAGTACTTTATTTCATCCAAGAGAAAGAAGTTCAACTTTATACTCTTAAGTCTTCCCAGTGAATTTGTAATCTCTTAATCCTGGCTGAAATTCCAGAACACTATTCAAAGATGAACTGGAACTTGGAAGCAGACTTTCTTTTGAAAAGCCACAGGAGGTCACAAAGGTCAAATAATGCTAATAATAAAGTCTTGTGGTTGTTTTTGATCTAAAGCAGACACAATTTAAAGAAAAAACCCTTGAAATCTATTTAAAAATAGTATTGAAGCTTCTTCCTGGAAATTAACACTTCTAGTGTTAAAATTTACATGAGCAGAGCCGAGTGATTTGTTTTGGCTATGCACAGTGAGTTATTCTGCTTTTATTTTTTTGTATATAAGTATCTTTTGCTTGTGTTGAACAGTGCAAATGATTGAGAATTAATGCTCTGTCAGACTCCAGTAAGGCTTTTTGAGATTGACACGGTAATGTCTGTGCTTATACACTTGGGTGTTACCTGAGGGAAATTCAGAGAGGGTGTGCATGTTTTTGTATCGAGTACACTGTCAGGAAACACTTTTCCAGCTGAGGTTCATTCCCAAAGGCCAACAAGAGGGAGATGAGAGGTATGTGTATGCCCTCTGACCTACAGCAAGATTGGAAGAGCAATAGTTACAGCTTACTCAATGGATAGAACCAGGCACCAGCTCAGTAGTGTGGGCTGGATTCAAATGGTAACAAATGAAATGTTTTTTCTTCCTGCCTTTTCCGAAGGAAGCTGCCAGCCTGCCTCCCCGAGCTCTCCAGACTTGCCCCCAGCCATTCTGTGTTGAGCAAGTGGTTTATCCCAAAGCAGCAGTTTGTTTTCTTATCGGAGTTTGTGCCTGGCCTTGGATCAGCTCAGCTGGTGGTAGACTGCAGAAAGAGCCAGAAAGCAGTTTTGGGTTTTGATGCTCTTCCAAGTTGCTTTTGTATCACCTTTGTCAGGGTTATGTTTGTGTAAACACGAAGAATTAAAATTATTTTTATCTGGTGTTGCACGGCTCTGCATCGCTGCTGGTGAGCTCTGAGGGTGGTGGTGGAAGTCAATCACATCAAAGCTGGTTTTGTTCTGAATTTGTGACAGAAGTTCTGTTGTGCTGCAACTGAATGCTGATACCATCACTGGTAAATGCATTGCAGTGATCATTAATCTCTGACAGGAATCAGCAAAAAGCCTCAGCAATTTTTTCAGCAGCTTGAATTTATTTAGCCGGATAAGGCAAGGAATGAGCAATTTTGTACTTCAGGATGGAAACTTAGTGAGCAAGTGTATACATCAGAGTGTTAAGGCCTGTCAAACACTGGCAATTCTCTCACATTTAAACACATTGAGGACAGCAGAGAATGCCTCAAGTCGGGGAGGATCTTCCATGGGACTCATCTCGCTGCTCATAGCGATCCTTTCTGGACACAGCTTCTGACTTTCTGCTTTGAGGGACAATGACTATTTTGACGCTGCTCTTTTATCATCAGCACAATATTGTAAGAGGTCTGTTTCAACATCATTGTGTTGCAGTTGAAAGTTGATAAGTCTTTATTCCTGGTGCTCTGAGGTTCGAAAGAGGACTAGTATGACATTTATAGGAAGATAAGTTTGTGTGGGGAAACAAGAGTAACTATTGATAAATTGTATTTCACACTATATCTCAAAACATTCAGTCTGAATGTGTAAGGAAAGTTCAGTGTTTCCTTTGATAGAGCCTTGTGGTGTTTTATGGGTAGGCTTTTCTTTAAAAAAGAAAAAAGAATCAAACTTGTCATGAGTTCTTTCAGCACTCAACAATCAGAAATGTGGCCAGGTCTCATGTATGCTATCTGAAAACTTTTAACTGAGGATTTTCAGTTTTATTTTGTATGATTATTTTCTTTTTACGACTTTAGGAAGATGTGGATGCCTTCTGTAACATGTATCACTCTCTACCATCTTAGACTGCCTCTTAAATTCTGTAAAATATATTACAGGTGAATACTAACCTGCAGGCTTGCAGTTAACTAATTTGGCTCTCCGAATCTTTACTTATGTAATGATTTTAAATATAGAGTGGTTATAATTTTCAAAGATACAAGATAGTGACTGGAGATTGCTGCTGCCAGATTTGCCAGACAGACCAAATGGCTGCAGGGGAACAGTCTTGAACAGTTTTTAGTGTTAGACCAAAGTTTGAGGCAGCTTCTTCCTATACAGAGTAAGTAGGAGTGAAAGCCCATCTTTGGCGGGTCATGGGGGAATGATATTTAAACCTTTAATTTGTTTGGTTCATCCATCTCCCATTTCCAGAGTGCATTCTTCAGGAGCAAGAGGTTCATGTTGATATTTACTATAGAGGTATTTATTCAGCACGGCTGGGTGTTGGCTCTGAGCTGAGATATGGTTGTCACACAGGAAACCGAATTCTAACCAGTGACAAAGTTCTAATCAGAAGGTTGGACCCAGCTATGTTTTATTTATTTAAAACAACTGGCTTGCTTCTGTGCTGTCACACAAACTTTCCTATAGAAGGTTCTCTAGAAATAGTGTAACAAAAACAAATTTTGTAATGCTCTTTCCAAAAGGAAGTCAGTGTGATTCCACAATTGGTATTTTTTCACAGCCTATAGGCATTTCTCCTGTAAGACTTCTTTACATCTAGGTTTTCTTGGACAATGAAAAAAAACCATGTTAATCTCCTTATATATTGCTAAATATGTGTCTTCTTTTTTTCCCTGTGCCCTGCCTTCCCCATGGAAAATTTTCTTAAAGCAGTCAGCCTTTACCATTAGTAGCTTGATAATCACAGTTATCTCAAGAGCCAGTGCTGCCCAGCTGGTGGATCCATATTTGCTGCCTCTTAAACTCTGAAGGTGGAATATGCATTTGATTCCAAATACATTATCTTCTTTTCCAAAGCTTGTCTGTACTTAAAGTTTAGAGCCATTTCTCATTGTGTCTCTACTGCTGGGATAGTAGGATTCCTGTAGAAGTCTTGGATTGTCTGGTGCTGCCTCTGTCAGAGGAACCCACAAGAGTAAGAAAACATCTGTGTGAAACTCACTTGTCTGTGCAGTCCCTAACACCAGTTTTCTTATGTCCTTTTACAGGCAAGTCTAAAATGTTGTTTCCTTATACCTCTAATTGAAACAAAATTTTGTTTCATCATTTTTTTTATCTCTTGTAAACTCCTAGAGGAGGGCTCTGGATAGCAAGTGAGGTTTTCTTGGTAATATCTTGTCACAGCAGGAAATTAGTGTTTCAAAAAGACATAGAAGGTCTTCTAGATTACTGGGCTTATAGTAGCCATGGTAAACCTCCACTGGTTTGGTTCTTTAAATTCCTCCTGTGCCTGGCTTTGTTTGCTGCTTGGTATCTCTGGCTGCCTTTTAGATATCACGGTGGAAATATGAGCTTAAAGCTAATTACAAAGCAAGACATAGATGAAGTGTGAGACAATGCAGCTCTGGGAGAGTCCCAGGGTGAGGACAAAACTGGGATTGTGTGGGTGAACTGGGAAAGAAGGTGGAAGGTTTGGGAGTGAGGAAGGCTGCCTGCATTCCTCTTTAGTGCAGATTTCCCACTGAGCACAGAGATCCTTGTGTGTGTTATTTGGAGTGAAACTGAGCTCAGGCTGTTCTAGAGCTTTGAGCACAAATCTGTCAGGAGGATACGAGATGTGTTCAGGTTCTTCAGCAGGGATTGAGGGCGCATCAAACCGTTCACTCTCTCTCACCCAGCATCCCTGACTTCCTCATGCTCAACTGTGTTAGCCTCTTTAAAGTTCATTTCGTTCTGGCATGATTCACACAAGGTTCTGTGCAGCTCGAGTCGCTGTCCAGAGCTCTCCGTCAGAGAAAGGAAGAACCAGGAATTCTGTCCAGCCTGATCACACACATTAATTGCAGCCCTGCGCTGCTGCTGCAAACATTGCTTTAAATCCTGCTACTGTGGGCTTTTAGTTCTTGCTTGCCTGTGTCCAGGCACATGTGATCCATCCCATTTAATGAGTTCATTCCAGATATACCCTGAATTCAGCTGTTTCTATTGTGGCTCATAGACATGCTTGTATTTAATGAGGAAATCAACTGAGTCTAGTGTACTATTAAATGTTGTGCTGGAAGCTAGGAAAAGAATATGTGTTCTTAGAATATCAAGGTCTTAATTACAGATGTTTCAAGGATGATTCAGTGTTTTAAAATAAGTGTGTAAAAAAAATAATCATACTATCAGTTGTCACCTGCAGATCTCAGATTTACGAGAAGAAACAAAGGTATTGTAAATAAAGTGTTTTTATGTAGATGATTTGTACTCTTACACTGTGTGTGTTTGTTCTTTCAAATGTTCATCTACTTACACCAATAGCTAAGATATTTATTTGTGTGAATGTTAAAACTGGAGAAACTCGTTTACTTTGGAGCAAGTGTTTTGTTAGAAAATAACAAGCTTGTCCTTCATGGTATAGAAAAACCTCTTCTCCTTTGAGATTTTTCTCTCATACACAGATATTATTTGCTTTTAAGTATTTGTGTTTTCACTTTAAAGATTTGAATTAGGAATTTTATTCTTTCCCCCACTCTCGAATCCTTGAACAGGTACTGCACCACAGTTAGAAACTCATTGCCTTCCTGCTTTCTCTTCTACTTCCCATGTGGTTCACTGGAATTTGTTAACAGTAGGAGAACTAGAAACCTAAACCTTAACTTAGTGTGCTTGGATGCTCCTTGTAGCTGTGGAGAGTGTTTAACAAAAGAGGAAGCGTCTGTGTGTGCATGTTTATAGAAAGAGGATGTGGAAGTAATAGTAACTGGATACAAATGGAGGGAGCTGGGGGTGAAAGTCAGCATCTGCTGGGTTTTGAAGCTGTGTTGTTAACTCAGGGACCTCTATTCAGTTTAAGTACAGCCATGTAAAATTTTGTTTATGTTAAAAATTCTAGTGGATATTAGAAGAATTAAGCCTCCATTAAATTCAATTACTGTAGCCCAAAGCTGGTTTTCCCCCCTCAAAAATCCAGAAAATATCTGTGGTGGGGCTTTTTGTTGGAACCTTAGTCATTTTTTCATAGCTACTTGGTAACAAGCAAAAATGGAAGTGTGCATCATCTTATTATTGCTGGAATCATTGTACATCTTCTACCTTCTAAGGTGGGGAGAGTGACCATCACTGGATTAATTGTCCTGATGAGTTTACTGCTTACAAACAGGAGCTTTGTTCTTTTTTGCAGCCACTGATCTTCTTTTGGCTTGGAATCCCATTTGTCTGGGCCTGGTAGAGGGAGTCATTGGTAAAGTCCAGCTTCATACAGGTATGTTAATTTGTGCTTAGTTCTCTTTTGATGGTTTTTAATTTGTTTTGTTTACTGCTGAAGTTCTGTGGTATTACAAATAGTACTGCAATGGAATGATGTAGCATTCTTTGCTTTGGAGGAGTACTCCCCAAATACGTGGACTTGTCAAAGTGATTATATTATAGCTGCACATGTAAATTCACTCTGCTCTCCAGTGTATGTATTTTGATTTGACACTGTCTTGTAAAAATAGAGAACTGCATTCACAAGTAGTAGAAACTTTTATTTGAAGTTCTTTCTGAAGCTCCATGCGATATTTATAAAATTCTTAAACCTTTTGGAATAATCCATTCAAGGAGATTCCTGTTGATCTCCTGTGGCACAGTGCAAAAACTAATAAAGGAAGTTTTCACAAAAGTATAAGGCCTGAATTCTCAATGCTATATAAAAATCTGAAGAACAGTTGCTGCCTTGGTAGAGGAATATTTGAAGGCAAAAGGAACACTTAAACTTGTTTGCAGTTAAATGACAGAGCTATACAATTCAAGCAGATGTAGAATTCATTGTTATTTCAATGATAAGCTTGTCTCTTATTGATAGTAGGAATGCTTTCCTGTAAAATAAACTCATTACTCCTTTTGCTTTATCAGCTGCAAATTCCTGTAGCCATTATAAGTATTAGTTTTGGTATACACCAGCTTTGTCTAGAGAGATACCTCTGCCCATAGAGCTCTGTCTATTTACTGGCAGGTAGGAAAGGTGGCCATAAACCCTTGCTGTGTGCCATTCTTTTTGGGGATGCTTCGACCCTGCATTTAAAGTAGTGCCTGGCAATATGATCAATACAGGTAAAGTTTCA
This sequence comes from Dryoscopus gambensis, assembly GCA_013389985.1. Taxonomy (NCBI): domain Eukaryota; kingdom Metazoa; phylum Chordata; class Aves; order Passeriformes; family Malaconotidae; genus Dryoscopus; species Dryoscopus gambensis. Next base: position 230,348 of record WEIT01033889.1, on the reverse strand, counting down.
AGCATGTTCCAGGAGAGCAGGATGGATTAAGTGCTGGAACGGATCAGATGTTTGTGGTCCCTTGAATAGAAGCAGACTGGTCGGGGTGGTAGCGTCCTGCTGGCAATAATGGGATGGGGAACAGGGACTGGGCATCCTGGCATGAGTGTGGGGCACATGGGTCCTAGGAATTGTGTGGCTCCACAGGTGCTGTGACCCCTGGTCCAGTTTCTGGGAGTAATAGTTCAGAGCCCATTTCTCCGTGAAGTTCATGACCGTGGCCTCTTTCCAGTTGCATCGTGTCATCTTCTTGGAATTTCACCTGATCTTTTCGTCTGTGCTCATTCTACAGATTGATTCAGCCACTCTTTTTCAGATCTGGTGATATGAAGTGGTTCAGACTCTGCCATCTCACTTTATATTCTCTTCATCCAGGTTGTCTGTGCTGTTCAGCACGTGCTGTCCATGATAAATGGTGGCTAAACTCCAGTAATGACCTTTTTCTGCTATGGGAAAATGCTCAATGATTGGTTTTGACATATGTTTTTTGTGTTTGTGTGGGGTGTGGTGTTTTGTTTTAAAACCAGGCCCTTGGGTACACAAAAACCTTCCCCTCCTTCTCTCTAGGGAGTCTAGTTAAAAAAGCCTTTGAAAGGGGAGACCTCAAATGCTTTCTGGAAGGTTTTTTAGTATGTTATGGCAACTGAAGATCCTTGCATATGTGTTTATTGTGAGCTGCTTCCCCTGCTTATGAAATCCGAGTTGAAACTTTCCCCAGAGCGTGACACTTCAGTAGGTGTCAGCTTGCTGTTTTCAGGTAAATTAAGATTATCAGGTAATAAGCCTGATATCTCTTCTTTCCATGTGTCCTGTGGAGCTACTGAATCAATTAAGCTCGTCCAGGCATTCCACTCAGTTGCTGCTTAGGCCAGTGGAAGTGTTTTCTTTTGTGTCTGCCTTGTTCAGATGACACCATCACAAACTGTTCATCCTTTTTGTTGTAGATATTCTGGTATGTAGTGATGCAGCTGTCCTATAAATGTCCTATAAATGTGTTTTGTTTTCTACCATTAAATATCTGAAGAAAGATAGCCTCCAGCTATTTATCCTTGCTTTTCTTCTGAGAACTCCTTGAATTTGCTGACATTTCCTGATGGGTGTCATCCATCAGGCTGCAGTCACAACGGGAGGGCTGACTGAGGTGTTTTACATAGGTCTCTTCAGACGTGCTATTTTCAGTGAGCTCCTGCTTGCTCATGTTCCGGTGCAGCTTGATGTTATCCTCGGGCTGAATCATCTAGCAGTCTGTAACAGTAACCTGTCTTCATTACTTATTCTTGTATCAATCTTTGTCACCTGGAAACTTTATCAGCCGACGTTGTATAAATATTTAACGCTGCTGGACTGTTCTGTCCAGACTCAGTAGGAGAACTGTGCTGCAGGAGCTGGGTGGAAAGCTTTCTTCATGGGGCTGACCTGTGACAGGAGCGCTCACTGCTCTGATTTCTTGTCCCCTGCCCCCGAGTTATGAGGATCAGAAAACTTAATTTGAAGCTCAGTTGGTGAATTTGGGCTTGTCTTGGAAACTTCAAATGCCTTTTAAAGTATTGGAGTTGCTACCAGGGCACTCTAGAGCTGTCACGAAGCCTGTGTGCACTTGAATGTCTTGGACATAGATCCTCATATGGTCTTGAAAGATTTGCCTCTTGCAAGAATGCTGGAATTGTCTAAGGTGACCTTGAAATGTTCCTGTAATCAGTCATGGGATGTCTGTAATTTAGCATTGGAGTACTCTTGCCAATGAGCTGTAACAAGGGATGCGTTTTAATTTACTCTTAATCTTGCTGGTTTTATTGCTTGCCTCATGCAGGAGAATTTGTAGGAAAGCTGCTGTGACAGGGAAGCCGTCTCATAGAAACCAGCTAGCCAATTTTACAGGGTTTATTTTTTAATTCTTTAAAGAATTTCTGACATGAGGGGGCCAGTTGTACCTCTGAACATAACTGTACACTCATATTTGAGACTGAAATCTCTTTAAAGTAGTATTTTGTTCTTCCCCAAAGTGAATTTTCTTAAACATTCAGATACCTTTTTTTTTTGGGTGTGTGTGGGGAACTCGAACCCAAACATTAAAACCTTGGTTGAATATCAGAATGTAAGAATATGATAACTTACCATTTTCTGGTCCATCCTAAGATAACTTGTAAGAAAATGCAGAGTAACAATGGGAACAGAAGGAAAAGGTTTTAGGATGTATCATGGAAATGTTACTGAAACAGATCATTGCACATCTTCTTGGTAAGATGCATAGTTAAAATTGTCTTTGTATGATCTTCCCATGTAGAGGCAAACACATGTCTTGCATAAATCGTCTCCTTTATAGAATATCAATTCTCTTGTTCAGGATATCTGACTACAACCAAAGCTGGATTTCTTAACCAGTTCCAGCAGCTGCCACTTAACTCAATCATTTCTGCCACAGGTTCTTCTGTTTCATGGTCAGAGCACATCCCTGTGCAGTGCAGTGTGTGTACTTGTATTCATTTGGCGTGTTCTTCCAGTGCTGGTTAATTAAGACCCGGGTTAAACGCTGCTGGCAAGATTCCACAGACTCTGTAAACAGGAGGGAAATGGAGTTCTTCCTTCCTTACCCCCAGCTTTTTTTTGTTACAATGCCTCTGAATCTTGATAGGAACTACAGGCTGTTCAGCATCTGAAATCTCTTCACTGAGATACAGCTGAATTTCCTACGATCAACAATCTAAAGCATTCCTTTTGCATGCAGCCAATTTTTAAGTTGTTCAAGTAACAAAAAGTATGAAAGTGGTAGCACAGAATTTCTTGGCTAAAATGAAAATACTTGCAAAAAGCAGCATTTGCAGTAAACTCATGTACAGTTTAAGAAAAGTTACTGCAAAAGCATTTGGGGAAAGTAAATGCTAGATTGTTTGGGAAGTGTTAGAGAAAAACAGCAGCATTGTGCTGACAGCGTTGGAACAACAGAGGAGTAAATTTCCATTTTAGTGAGGAATGAGAGGTAATAGCTTCCTTTGGATGCAGTATTTCAAACTAGTTGTTGCCATCTGCTCTGCCGTAGTTTATAAAACACTAAAAATGAACATTAGGTCCTGAGAGATGACTTGAAACTTGCAATTTTCTGGAGTGGCATACAGCTGTCCTGTTCTTCTGTGCACACCATCCCTCACACACCGAGCAGGCAATAAAGAATCTTCTGTGGAACTGCCTTTTTTTTTTTCCTTTCTGACTGCAGAAGCATATGCTCTATATTTAGGGATTCAGTTACTTAGATATTGCTGGCTATTATAATATGCTGCTTTTGTGGCTCTTGTTGAAGCTTTTACTTCAGGGCATACTTTATCTGCATAATTGCTTCCTGACTGTTTGCTTTTGATCTGCTGGGGAATTCCTGTTTTCTTTCAATGTTCTGTGACTCTGGCTATGGTACAAAGAGTTTTGCAGTGTACACCAAGACGATGTTTCAGTGCATTTAAAAAAATGACAAAAGGATACTCAACTCACTTCTTTAATAAACTCTTTAAGTTCTTGTTTACTGCTACCAGGGTTTGTTAATATGGGTAAAGGGAAGACTGGGCAGAGATTTTTCCAGTTTTTACTGTGGCATATCTGCTCAGAAATGCCTTTACCTTATGCTTATCTCCAACAGAACCCTACTGATTAATTCACTGGAGCTCTAGATGGTCACCTTTCTTAAAAGAGTGTCTGGTTTATTTGTTGACATACACTGGTGATCTCCTAGGAATAAATTGTGTGGCTAACTTTCTGTAGGTAGGACTAAATGAGATTATAGGACTGCCCAGCAGGAATATCTGCCTGGATGCCCTGTTGTACTTCCCTTCTGCTGAAAGCTTGGATTTGCCCTGGCTTGCCAGAGACTGCTGGCTTTGCCTACTAGAAAGCAGCATAAAAAGGGTAGGCCTTCTTTTCATATGAACTGATAGGCATCTCTATCTGTTGCTGGTGGGTTTGGCAGCATTTCAATTTCTCCTTTTCAAAAGGGTTTTTTTAACCTAGTCATTGGTCTTCTCACTCTTGCATAAAATCTGTCATTTTCCTCAGCTTCCTTTTTCCTGTGGCCGCTAGATGGGATGCTGGGGGCAAAGGCAGGTGTTCTCCAAGGCATGTTCCCTGCGCCTGCACAGAGGAGCTGTTCCAGCCCCTGCCTGGCAGTGAGGATCGCTGTCTCAGTGGCATTTGCTGTCACTCTCTCGTCCTGGTTTGGTATCCCCTGACCAGTTTTAGGAGATGGTGCTTGTGTGACAGCCTGGAGTAACCTGGTCCTGCCTCAGGGCTGCCTCTGCTTGATCAGCGTGGCACCCTGAGATCCCTCCTGACCTGAAGTGTCTCTGATCCTGCAGAGATTAGAGTTCTGCTGCGGTGTTCAGGAATAGCACAGGACTCTCTTTACAGGATCATATATATTAGAGAAGTGGTGCATGTCTTCATTCTCCTTCCCCTCCTCCATTTTTGGGGGGCACCCTCTGGCTCTCACAGCACGTTTGTTGTTACAAGGATTTGAAATTTCTAAGGGTTTCTTAATACCTGACACAAACATATCTCTTTCTTAAAGGCAGCGATACCGAATCCAAGGGAGGAGTGGAGTGTCACAGCACAGTTGTCCGTTGGCAATGACTATTTCTGTTCTTTAGATAAAAGAAACTGCTGGGGTTTTCTGTGGGTTTTTTAGAGCATTCAGAGGATAAAATACTGTTTAGAATTGACTGAGCAAGGAGAACAGACTTTGTGTTTGCTGTAGAGCTGCTAAATAGGCTTTTTGAAGGCTGTGTGTCGTATTCAGAGTACAACGCGTGACACAATCTGCCATCACAAGTGTGGGAGCATATTTAAGTCTACCACAGCAGGCTTTTTATGTCTTTATATCACCTTTTCAGTTGAACTCAGTTGGCTGCTTCTCAGCTGGGAGAAGCAGTGTGTGTGTATGTTTGTCTCTAAGACTTCTCTGCCTTTTCCATGTCCCTTAACAAAACTTTTGCCTTTGACTGCTAAAAGCCCAGCATACAACTACTGCTCTGACCAAGGGATTGAAATCTGGGAATGTCCAGGCACTCCTCAGCAGCCAGTGGGAGTGTTTGCTCTGTTTCCCTGTGTCATTGAAGTGTGGGTGCTATAACTGCAAGTGCTGTAGGCTGGCTGTGTGTATGGAATGCACCTGTCACCAATATCTTCATTAATTTTAACCTCATTAATTTCTCCACCACTTTATGCACCTCAGGAATGATTTCATGAGCCTTTAAAGACATGTAAACTTCTTTGTGGTGCAGTCTATGTTGGCTCATCAGATTTCCTCACTCCTGAATCTCGTGATCAGATGTTAGCTGTGCCTGTCCTGTTTGCTGTTTGATACACGGCAGGAGGTACAAAGGGAGCTCTGAACTTGCTGTCTGAGCTCCAGCTGATCTCAGATTGTGCTGCCGTTGTCGGGAATGTGCATCATCCTAGAGACTGCTAACTGCTGTAGGTGAAGCAGGGGTAACCTTAATGTAAGTCTGTGAAAGAGTTAATCTCCTTTTTATATTAAGAGACTGAATAAATATTTTTCATCTCTGTTTTTTTTTCTTAGTTTTATTTTATTTTATTGCAATGCATAATAACAAAACACAACAATAACAAATCATCATTCGCTGGATTCTTCTAGTCAAATGGTTTCTGGCACACTAATCAAAATAAATGCCTGACAAGACAAAGAAAAGCATTTACTGATCTCTTTTTTCCCAGATTTACCATGGTGGCTCCTTTTAATTCGTCAGAAAGCACTGATTGGCAAACTTCCAGGAGATCATGAGGTTTGCAAGATAACAAAGATTGCGGTGATTCCACTTTCTGAGACAGAACCTCAGGATCTGGAATTGGAGGTATGGCTGTCCTCGAGGAACTCTGACTGTCCCCCTCCTGTTTCAGTGAAGTAAAAGTCAAATGCCTCTTATCTTTTTCCTGGTATGAGCAGACATCTTGAATATTTTGTGCTTTTTCAGCTACTGTTTTTTGCTTAAAAGTATTTTTAAAAAGAAATCCCAAGTTCTGCTAGGGAGGGAAATTGCAATAAAGTAATACCTAAATTTCATTGAGGTCACTGGGAATACCACACAAGAACAAGATGTACTGAATCTGGAGAAAGTCTGTTTTTTTAATGGATCCTTCTGCTTTCATCCCACTTTGGAATCTTAATTCTATAGCTTGGCTTGAAGGGAAATCCTTACTTAAAATGTTGCAAAATTTTTTTTTTCCCAAAAGAGAATGGATAAAGGAGCAAAAATCAAATTGGGTAGTGCTAATTTAATTTGGGTGGGAGGTTGAGGTGGGTCTGGGTACTCAGGTCATGTCAAATTGAGGCAGCGATTCTCACAATCACAAGAGATAATGTCTTTTATAAAAAATAGTGAGAATTAGGCTTTAGATGGAAACCTGCATGTTCCCCCTCTATTTCAGTGTCTCCCCTAGGTTTGTGGACATCAAAATCTTGCTTTTGTGGACTTTAAGTTTTCTTTGAACTTTTTAAAGAGTATTTATATGTTGGCTTTAATTCAATGTCATTATTTTAGCTTTGTAAAAAGCACCATTTTGGGATAAACAAGCCAGAGAAGATTACACAGTCCCCAGATGATACAAAATTTCTGCTGAAGACTCTTACTCAAATTAAATCTAATGTGTCTGCTCCAAATAAAAAGAAGGTAAAGTTTTCTACTTGGTTTTATTTTCCAACATGTTTAGTTTGTAATTCAAAGGCTGTGATGGATGAGCAAATGGAATCCAGAGACCTTAAAAAAAAGCCCCAGTGAAAAACTGCAGAATGTGGAACTACTGTCTTGATGCCCAGTTTAATTATTTTGATTTTTTAGCTGTGGCTCTTCTGTGATTTTTCATTTTGTAATTACATAATTTTGCCAGAATTGCTAATAAAGTTTTTATATCAGGATTAGCTTCTAGTGAGGTTCTAAACTTCTAGAAATTGCTTTGCATAAGTATCTTTTATAATATAGAATTGGACACAAAATTTGGTGCTTGGTTCCTCAGAGAACACCATACAATCTCCTCTAAGTCCTTTTAACACAAGAATGGCTTGGATTAAGAAGTCAAAACAATTAGAATTATGTTTCTGAGGCTGCTGTCTCTTGTGTTTATCTCTGCTGGGAATTCTAAGGTCCTGCTCATCACTGGGAACGTGTTTGTCCTGCGAGGTTAGAAATGGAAAATGTGACTGGAGTCTTTTTCACTCACAGAAAGAGACACGAGAGCCATTTTTTTCTTCCAGATTAGAGAAAGCAAAGAGAAAGAGAGACTGGAGAAGAGATTATTGGAGGAGTTGTTCAAAATGTTCATGGATTCAGACTCCTTTTACTACAGCCTGAGCTACGACCTGACAAATTCTGTGCAGAGGCAGAGCGCCTGCGAGAAAACCAACTTACCCCTGTGGCGAAAAGTGAGTGCTTTGTGTTTGTTTCTTGCACCTGGGGGATGAACTGTCCAGGAATGGTCATGGTCCAAGCCTGGCTGGTCACATTCTAGAGTAGCTGAACGCTTTGTCCTGTCACCAGCTCAGGTGCAAGGAAACAAAAGTCTCCAGCAGCATGACCCGGGCTGCTGTATTAAAGCACTGACTTGTCTGCTCAGCTGCAGTGAACAAACTGATGGACACCGGCGTCCTTCCCACACATCCTGCCAAAACTGCCCTTCTGTCTTTTAAACAGGTGGATGACAGATTCTTTTGGAACAAGCACATGATTGAAGATCTCATCAGCATTGATGTGAGTCTCATCTCTAACGTGTGTGTTATGAGAACCATTCTTTAGCTTTAGTTGAAATGTTTGCTTAAGGCCTCGTAGAAGTTTGGTTGCAAACCTGCTTGGCAGACAGGTCAGGATCAGGGCTGTGCCTCCTGTAGCTGAGCAGCTGGCACTGCCCTCTTCCCCCAGCCAGCCTTCCAGTCAGCCTGTGATCATTGCTGAGGAGTGAACTCCAGCTGAATGAAAAAATTTATTATGATAAAGCAACGTAGAATAACTTGGTATGATATGTTTGTGCTGATTTCTGAAGGTAAATTTGAGTTGTATTCTTATGTGAAATGGATCATCCCTGAACAGACCTGAATTTGGTAATAAGGAGGAGCCAGCAGAGAAATAACCTCTGAATTCCAAAGTTTCCCTGCGGTGAGATTTGGTCCTCCATAGTGGAGAACAGTGGTTTTTTTCTCCTTGAGCAGAGTAGCTGATCAGTGTAAAAACAGTGTAGAACAAGTTGTTCTGAAGAGCTGCTCAGAGTAAATAAACCATTTTCTTGGCTAATGAGCACATAAAGAAACAGAAAAGCACCACTCTTTCTTCAATATGTGATCTTCCATCATTTTAAATTGACCTTGTAGATCAAGGACTAAATTGCTAACTTGTGTATGCCAGTTTAGGCCAAGTCTAATTTTCTTTAGGGATGACAGCAAACATCTTACCTTATGCCCTGCTCCTCTTTCACTGATAATTACACATAATCAAATGGCTGTGGAGTCACAGCAGGGTAAACCTAATTCCTCTGTGAAAAGTTGTGTGTAATGCAGGAGTTTAATGAATTGTGTTTTTCATGTTATAAGATATAAATGGATAACCTTAAATTAGCGGGGAATTTGGATCTCAATTCTGTTCAGGAAATCAATGTTTTAGGGTGCAGAGCCCTGAACCAGTTGTCTTGGGGACCAAGTTAGCCCATATGAAGCTTTCTGGTGCTATGTTTTGCTCAAAACAGGCTAACACCTACCTTCCTGTATGAATGTGATATAGTATCTCTCCACACAGAGGTTTTAAAACTGCCTTAAAGCGGGAACTAAGTTAAAAAGTTGCTTTCTTTCTTCCTGCTCATTTAAAAGCCCTATGACTGATGGAGGAAAAATGCTGGTAGCTCTCACAGAAATAAGGCTATGGCAGAAATTAAAACATGATAAACATGTGAAGCAGCTGTTTCTACAAACATGAGAAACGGCAGAAATAATTTTAGGTAACGTGGGACCACGAGGAGAGTAATTGTCTTTTGTAACCTTCAGAGTGCTGAAGTGGACTTCTGGATTATCCCCATCATTCAAGGATTTGTGCAGATTGAAGAACTCGTAGTAAACTATAGCGAATCTTCTGACGATGATAAGAGCAGTCCTGAAACTCCTCCTCAGGAATCATCTTGTGTGGATGACCTTCACCCAACGTTTCTGGTGGCGCTCATCTCCCGCCGGAGCCGGCACAGAGCTGGTAGGCAAACACAGCTCAGGGTGCTGGGGTTGTTTCTGGGCACTGGAGAGGGTGCAGGTGGCAAAACTGGAGAGTGCTGAGCCCCCGTCAGAGTCTGCACTGCAGCCGTCCCTGCTGGCCGGAGGGAGAGGAGAGGCTGCAGTGCCTCCCTGCACAGCTGGTACTTGGCTGCTGAGTGAGCTGCACTGCTCTGCTCAGGGGCACTGAATGCAGCCTTGCAGGCCACATTCCTGAGTGAAGTTCCATTTTTACAGAGATCCCCCTGATTAGGACCTTGCTTATATAACTCTGTGCTGATATATTTTGGTAGGTTTGGATAGGAGTTAAATTTTCAAAGATCTGTCTTTTAGGGCTTTGACAGCAGCTAAAGAGACTTGAAAAACCATGTTTGTGAGGGGCAAGGTGTGAAACGTGACCATTCTTTGGTCTTGTACCTTATTTGACTTAGAGTAGCAAGGCAAACAGAAATTATTCCCTGCCCTCAGGATCTCAGAAAAAAAGATTGAATCACTTTACTGCCTTAATAGGTCCTGTTCAACTCTAGGCTTTTCAGTCTATCTGATTTTTATGGTGATATTCTTCAATGTCTCCAAGTCCTTTCTTACATAGTCAGGTTTTCACATGTCAGAAAACCCAGAAAAAAACCTGTTGAGCTTACCCTGCTGTAGGACTGTACCTCTGTACCACTGCTCTCTTTGATGCATTTAATTCAGTTCCAAGGAAAATGGTTTGTCAGAACAACTTGGAGTAAATACTTGAGGGTTTCAGAGCAGTATCTAGTTTGCAGTCTGCCTTTTTAATACTAAACTGTTACACAGATACAGGAGCTGAATTCTAGAGGGAAAATTTCTTATTGATTCCTTCTTACTGTTAATATCAGTTTGCTCATCTGATTGCTAGTCCCGAGCATAAGCTGTGTAGAATTTTCTCCCTGTCTGATTAAAGGCTGTAATGCTGCTCTGACAATCTCTATAAAGGTCCCCATTAAAGGTATTTTGCATTCCTTTCCCTTCCCTACTTTTAACCTCTTCCCCTCTGTGCTGTCAAGGTTCAAATCAAAAGTTTAGTTCAGTGCTGCTTCAGGAATTGGAACTGAATTTCCATGACCTTGAATATTTTTCCAACTCTTATTCCTTCCCCGTCCTTTGCTACCACCTGCATCCTTTCTGACATAATGATGTACTCTCCTTTGAGTCAAGGGTATGCAAACACTGCTCTGTTTAATGAGCAGTTCAGAGCTGGGTAGGCATAAAACCGTAGTCAGAGGAGCATTATCTCTTCTTAATGTGCAGAATTAGTTACACAGGTTCAAACAGTGAGGGGGAAGTCATCTGTTTTGTGGAACATGCAAATCTTTTTGGGCTGCTTGTGGGATCTGTGTGAGAAGTGGAGCCTCTGTCCTTAAAAGTGGCCTTCAGGTTCATGGAAAATACTGAGCACTAAAACTTTCTGCTAAATGTGACAGAGCAGGAAGAAATAGGTCTTTTAAGGTGGACCAGAGGTATTTGTGACTTTAAACTGCCTTGCCCTGTCAACTTCCTGCTGCTCATAGTGCATCAGTAAATAAACTTTATCCACAATGTCAAGATAACTTTTGGGGAGTAAACTAGGATAGGAGTCACTTTCTACCATTGTTCATGGGTTTGGACTAGAACTGTTGTCTTGTGTTAGCATGATCAAAAATAGCAACATAAATCATTAATGTTTAAGACAAATACTTGAGGATGACTTGACCCTTCTGCTTCCCCCTAGGAATGCGGTATAAGCGGAGAGGTGTTGATAAAAATGGAAATGTGGCAAATTATGTTGAGACAGAGCAACTGATCCATGTCCATAATCACACCCTTTCCTATATCCAAACACGAGGCTCTGTGCCTGTTTTCTGGAGCCAAGTTGGATACAGATATAACCCACGGCCCCGGCTGGACAAGAGTAAGTATTTGGGTGGAAAACCTAAAAATCAAGGGTCCCTTGGAACTCTTACTTGGAAGAGATGTTTGTGTGGGTGTGTGGTGCATGTGTAGAAGGATGAAGCAGGTTTATTAAAAGTTAAACTTTTGTCCCATCTCCTCTGCACAAAAGGCAAAATACAGCAAAATTCAAGAACATGTTTGCTGTACACATAACAGCAATGTTGAAGCTCAGCAGATTAATGAAAGACCTTTTGAAGTAATTTTGTACAATGTGTTATTATCTTTAAGCTAAGCTATCTTGGTTTTTGAGAGTGCAAATTTGGGCATGATTTAATACATCAAACAGGGCTTACTGCTGAACAGGCTGTTTCTGTCTAACATTGCCCTCCCTCGCAGGTGAAAATGAAACCGTGTCCTGTTTTCGTGCACACTTTGAAGAACAGCTGAAAAATTACAAAAAGCAAGTGAGTGCTACATGACAGAATAGTTAACTGATGAAAATGCAGGGGATGAAGGTTAATGTTTTTAGGTTGTTTTTCGTGGTGACGTGTTGTGGGGTTTTTTAGAAGCTTTTTGACAATTGGAAAGTTGGTACATAAATACAATTTTACTTTAGGTTTTCAAATATCCTTGTAAGTAACCAGTAAAACCCAGGAATGGAAATGTGTAAACCCTATTTTTGTGTACCTGCCCTGTGCATTCAGAGCTTCTCTATTAAAATTTGTGTAGGCAAGGAGCTCTTGGGCTTATTTGTTTTAGGTACAATCTAGCAAAGATTGTAACTTCAGCAAGATTGCTACAAATCTTTAACTCGTGAGCTATTTGTTATTGCATGGTGTAAATCTAGGCAAGTTTTGTAGCAGATGATGAGTGTAAAATAATTAAACTTTTGAACAGGTTATTATTAACTTGGTGGATCAGACAGGCAGAGAGAAGATTATTGGAGATGCTTACCTTAAACAAGTTCTTCTCTACAACAATGCAAATCTGACTTACGTTTCATTTGACTTCCATGAGCACTGGTAAGAAACCTTTTAAAAATGTCACTTTGCATCTTTTTTATTGGCATGGAAGGCAAGTAGAAGGGAGGAGAAAACTCATTATTATTTCTACTTCTGCATGAAACACTTTTCTTTTAAACAAGAATACAGTTTTTCAACTAAAGCACTATAAAACTTAAAGTTTGGGTAACCAAGCACTGCTGTTTGTGTGTCCCTGACCTGTTAAATGATCAGTCACTTACTGGGCACAGCTGAGCTGTCACACATTTTCAGAGTTTCCTTAAACATGCCATGAATGTAAAGCTGTGGCTGACCTGCTTTTTCAAGCTATGTAGCATTTTACTTCTAATTCTCTACTTCTATTTCTCTTGCTTGTCCCTATAAAAACGTGATGGGTTCTTTCAGGACCCTGATGCTGTTATTTCAATATAAAATACACTGATTTTATCTTAATCGGGTGTGAGTAGTCGCTGTTTTTATGACTCCCCTCTGATGCTGCCATGCTCTAGAGCAGTGCTCACGTGCCCAAGCATCTCATCTGTCACAGGCATGTGTTTCTCTTGCTCTCCTCAAGCAGGCTGCATTTGTGTGGGGTCTAAACTGGTTTAATCTTCATTTCCAAACTTAATCTAGGGATTGCAGCTGGCCTGGGAGAGCATTACTGACTGACTGAGAATGGCACTGGTAGATATTGTCAGAGGGGGTGGTGGGAAGGGAAACCCCTCTCAGGACAGTATTGACTTTTGAGAGTTCTGTAGGACTGTTGGCGCCCTGGATTAATTTGATAATTAATCTTTTGTATGAAGGAGCTTTCGTTTTCCTTCATTCACTTTTCTCCTCTACTCAGCTGTAGTGACCAGGACTCTTTCTGCACTGTGAGCAGAAGTGAATTGAGAACAATCCTGAAAAACAGCCTGATGGGGTGGAGGGAGGAGGAGGTGATGTGTCTATAGGTGGTTTTCTCTGTACAATCACTGGCAAAACAGGACTCACCATCCCAATTCCAAATCTACAGCAGTTACTTTTCTTGAGACTGAAGTGAGAACAGAGTGTTGCACATGCCTGAATAGCTGCACGCTTGTTCTTCCTAATGGAAGCATTAAAAAATGCAAATCCTTGAGAATTTTGTGATCTTTTAACCTCTTGCCTTGGATTTGAATGTTGAACTGTACTGCAGAATAGTTCTGAATATTGGCTCCTTTTTAAAGCTCATTGCCTGAGGGAATGCTTGTCTCTCTCATTTAGCCAAAACATTTTTTGTTAACATTACAAATAAGATAAAGTTATTAAGTAAAGTCACTGCTCTAGTTCAGGCTAACTTTTGTGAAATTCTGTGTTTCAGCCGAGGAATGAAGTTTGAAAATGTTCAAACACTGACTGATGCCATTCATGATATTATTCTTGACATGAAGTGGTGCTGGTAGGTACTTCACTGTTTTTAGACTATCAGGGAACATTTGGAGAGGAAAACCCCAACAAAGAGTAGATATTCAGAGGCCTTAATTTTCTCCTAACCCAGTATGTTTTATATTTCTCTTTCGGTGTCCAGCTTGTCTGTCAGAGATTTTGTGTTCTAAAGTGTTGGTGTTTCACCCATGTAACAGCAAAAATTCCCAGGTGCTGTTTCCTGCCCGAGATTTAGTGCATTTCACACTGTTAGGGTCACTCACATTTAATGTGAAGCACTTTTTATTTGACCCACAAACCCTAGAATGGCAGCTTTACTACTGACAGCAAGTAGACATGTTTGACCTTTGATTTGAACTGATTAAAGCTCATACATTTGGGTAACAAGTGTGGCTGCAGCCTCAGTCAATTGCTCTGTTGTTCCGTGTTGCTGTCATTATCATTGGCTTCTCTGTTCTTGAAATTAGATGCCCTTGCTCTTGAAAGCTTGTATTATGTATGCATGACTTGAATTCAGCATCTGATTGCATCTCAAGTTTGTGGCCCCAGTAGGATTTATGTCTGACAGCCAGCCTAGATTAAAGAGGAGGATAAGCTGGAACAAGAGGAGTTAATTCGGAGTGGGGTGTGGCTGGGGCGGTGAGTGCAACCACAAATAGTGCTCCGTGTGTCAAATGTTCTCCTGTTGGTAGAAGCTGATGCATTACACTGGATTTTAAGTGTCTCAGTGTGCTTTTGTTCTTGTCCTGTTGAAAGGGTTGACCAAGCTGGAGTGATCTGCAAGCAGGAAGGAATTTTCCGGGTGAACTGCATGGACTGCCTGGATCGGACCAACGTTGTGCAGGCTGCTATAGCCAGAGTGGTCATGGAGCAGCAGGCACGTACCACTGAGGGGCTGGGGCAAGTGCTGAGTGCCTCACACCTCAGTTGTTGTTCACAGAGAAATCTGTGTGTTTGAAGAGTGCTAAACTAGCATCTACTAACAAATCTTTGCAAAATACTTAAAGAGCCATGAAGCTGAGAGGAATAATACATACAAATGCAGAACTTGAAATCATTACAGAACAGTGATGCTTCCTGTCCTCCTTCAGAAAGGACTGACTGCCCACATCTTGAGGAAAGGATTGTCTTGTTTGGATTTAGTAATTTCAGTTTAAGTTATGTAGGAATACAGAGTTGAGGAACAAGACACCTTCCCCCGCCCAAGTCCCTCACTGAAATGATGTTAAAGGACTAAAATCTAACAAGTTGGGTGCTATTTTGGGTGCTTTGAAGTGAAATACTGTGATGCAGCAAGTAGGGAGATTAGTTGTCCCTTCTGTGTGTAGAGGAATAATTAATTCATGATGCAAATAGCCCTGATGGCAGTGACTGTTGTGCTGTGGAGTTCTCCCTGTACGGAGCAGGGATTTCCAAGCAGACTGAGAGTACTTTCCCTTAGTTTTTCTCTTTGCCCTGGCCCCCTTTGCTTTTTGCTCTAGAAGCTCAGTGGTGACTCTGTTCCCTTGCGAAGCCTTCACTGACACAGTCCTGCTGCAGACCTAAAGCAGACTTAATGCCCTGTAACTGAAACTTCAAAGCCCCAGTCACAGCCCAAAATGAGCAAACCTGATTATGGTTAAAGCAAAGAGAAAGGACGAAGGGGGTCCTTCATTAGAGTGAAAGTGAATGGCTCTGACCATTGCATCTGGCAGTTCCTCTCTGTGATCTGCTGGTAGGAGCTCCTGGCACAGAAGGAGTGCTGAGGACGAGGGCAGGGATCAGCAATCCCACAGTCACTATTTTAGAATAGGATTTCTATCCATGGTAACTCTCGAGTTCCAAGGCAATTCTTTCAAAATCAAGAGCGTTACAGATTGTTGTGAAAAGGCTTCAGTAATCACTGCTGAAGTGTGAGCTTGTGATGTGCTGCATCATTCTCACACTGTAGCTGAAGTCCTTGGGAATCAGTTCATGAGTGAGAAATGCCCTGAGCACTGCAGGGTGAAGGACTGAGAGTTACATGTACCTTACCCTTCTCTTCCTTGGAACCACAGGACCTGCTCGCTCTCATCTGGAACCTCGATAGAGCTTTCAAAGCTAATGAGCAGCTTTGTGGTAATTTTCATCTAACTTGCAAAGAGTGCTTGAACATTTGGTTTCATTTGTAGATTGAAGTTTGCCCGTGATTTATTCCATGTTATCCCTGTGATTTAGTGCCTGCATTGCAGTTATGTGTGTGCTGCTCTGCCAACTCAGTGTGCACAAACATGAGGTTGGTATTGTACCCCAGGCTTATCTGGGGAAAACTGAAGGACTGGTTGTTCTAAAAGGGAGATATCTTACTTTAGGATCAGTGTCAAACAGTAACTGTCCAAAATGTGCAAGCACTAATAATAAACCAACATAAGAAGTTATTTTTCTTGGTTTTCAGCCCCTTGAGGTCATGAATGTTTTTGCAATAGAAGACATGTTAACTTGTTTATTTTAAAATTCTGTGATGTCTTTTTTTTGAGGATTCTCTATTAAAAAATTTCCTGTATCTTGAGAATCTACAGCAACTTGTTTTCCTTCAGCTCATTTTTTTGATGATTGACTTAACATCCATAATTAATCTTATTGCTGCCTTCAGTGATATGATGTTTAGCAGTAAATCACCAACTCATTAATTTAATCTGACAAATCAGCACAATGGCTTCCTCTCCCCGACCATATAAAATCTAACAACTAAACGTGTGGTGAGCGTTTCCATTTTCTTTACCGAGCTCTGACGCTGAGAATGACTTTTACTTTGGGCTTTGAATTAATACATATGTCAAATTCCAGCTCAAAAAACTGGGTGTGATGCCACCAGAGCAGCCCTTGCCAGTGAAATGCAACAGGATCTACCAGATCATGTGGGCCAACAACGGCGACGCCATTAGCCGGCAGTACGCGGGCACTGCAGCCTTGAAGGTAAGGACAGAGCCTCACCTGCCCTCAGCAGTGTCTTGTGTTGCAGGGCTCATGTGCACTGGAGACCCCTGGGGTGTTTAACAGTTCCACCAAATATTCTGTGTGGTTCTGCTCTGGAGAGATGAGGCTTTGCAATAGAAGAGTGTTTTGTGTCGCACTTGGTGGGAATCGGAGAAGAGCTGAACGCTCCCTGCGCTTTGCCTGCGTTCTGTTCCCTTCATGTCTGGCTACAAAGCACAGCTGAAATAAGAGTTTAAGATATATATTAATTATTGCATCCCTCTAAATTTTAGCACGGTTATAGTACTTCTAAGCAGTTGCAATACTTAAAGAATACTCTGTATAAAGTTCTGGAGATCAGGCTGTGTAGGTAGTAGGGTGATATTAATTAGTTACATTTTGTAAAGACTTTCCTTAATTAGCTGTAATGCACTCTGTCTACCAAGATTAAGCATGAAACTCCTTGCTCTGTACTTCTACTGCTCTGAAAAGTCATAGAATTTGAGTATTTGCTGTGTGTAACTGGTGGAACAAACTGTAGTAGTATTTGCATTTGGCATAGGAAAAATCGTTATGGTGGACAGGCTTAACACTTAAATCTCTCTTTAAATATCTCTACTGATCTTTGATTAGTTGATTGCACTAATATTAAAAAAAAAATACAAAAACCAGCCTGACATGCTTGTTTTCATTAAGTATATTAAACTTTAAATCTGAAGCGCAGACCTCAATTTGTAGATCTAAATTTTCAGGCCTTCTGCTGGAAGATTTCACTACTCACTGCTGAGGTTCATGGATTAAATGAATTTTAATTGTGGTGTTTCTTTTAATTTGAAAGTGAAACACACTTGAAATGTTCTTCACAGCAGTTGATGTGGCTTTTAGAACTGCTCCGTGCCAGTGTTCAGAGTATCTCTGAAAATAGAATCCTCTAATGAAGTGTAACTACCAAAACAGCTTTTTATTCAAATTCTAAGCCTTCTGTGGCCTAGAAACTTTCTTTTGTTTCTGAGGATGTGAGGATATGTGCTGCTTTCCCTCAGTATGTTATGCTTGTCTTTTTTTGGTAGCAAAAGCAGAGAAGATGAAAACCATTTTTCAGTAAGCTTCAGTCTTTTCTATTGTTCCAGTAGTGTTCCTTTTACATTAAAGGCCAAAAAATAAAGGGATTTTTTTTGAGGTGTTGAAGCATCGCAGTGATTGATGTCTTGAAAGCCCTGCTTCAGTGTTAGCTGGCTTGTGCGTTCAGATTTGTTTTCTATTGGAATCCTACTGAAATTGTACGTCTGTCAAAAACATAGGATTCTGTGCAGAGTCAAACAATGCCAGAAGATGCTCTTTGAAAAAATCAGTATTTTCAACTTCTATGTGAAATAGTTACTTGAAGATAGTTCCTGAGTTTCCGTCTGCCCAGTTCTGAGTTTCAGAATGCCAAACCCTTTGAGCTGAGCCTGCTGCTGCGAAGTTTCAGCTGTGCCTGGTTTGCATGTTGTGTGTGACAGGGTGACTTCACGAGGACTGGTGAGAGGAAGCTGGCAGGGGTGATGAAGGACGGCGTGAACTCTGCAAACAGATACTACCTGAATCGTTTCAGGGATGCTTACAGGCAAGCAGTCATAGGTAAGAGCTCCATTTCAGCCAAGCTGAGCTATGGGATTTAGGACAGATTATTAAATCATATTGGTTTTGTCTTTCTGACTGATTTTTTTTTTTTTCCTGTTGGTTAAAAGCACCTTGAGCGTGTAGTGTTCCTGTCTGTGCTGGACACTGTCAGGAAGTGTCTCACTCACTTTGGAATTGAAGCAACACTCAATTCAGAGTGATGGCATGCAGTGTGACTCATTGGAGACTTTGCCCCAACTTCATTTCAGCATTTAATGTCTTGTAGCATCTCTCTTTTTTCAAGACAAAGTTAAATTTATGTAGAAAGTATCTCTTAAAATGATGAGGAACTCTTGTTTTTCACTGAAAATAGTGTTATACCTACTGAGCTTTCAGTTTCAGGCAACATTCTCTTCAGGAAAGGCTATCAAGAGCATCATTAAAATGCAACATTTGGAAGGAATTTACAAAACTGCTGCCATGTATCACTTTTAAATGTTTCTTTCTTGTTTGGTATTTTGGTTTCTTTTTAGATTTGATGCAGGGTATCCCTGTGACAGAGGACTTGTACTCCATATTTACAAAAGAGAAGGAGCATGAAGCCCTGCACAAGGAGAACCTGAGGAGCCACCAGGAGCTGATCAGCCAGCTGCTGCAGAGCTACATGAAACTGCTCTTGCCAGATGATGAAAAATTCCATGGAGGTTGGGCACTCATTGACTGTGACCCAAGGTTTGTTTGAGCAAAGCTAAAATTGATCAGCTGCTGCTCTGATACCGCTGTTAATTACTGCTGTTAATTACTGTTAAAAGGTTTTGAGAGCAGATGTGTGAACAGAAAACAAGTGGGCAGTGCTGTAGAAGGACGAGAATCCTTGAAGGATCTGAATACTTAAAAATTATAAAAGAAAAGGTCGTCTGAACATGTGCTTTTCCCAAAGTGCCATGAAAATGGTGCATGCTGGAATTACCTTTGGGGCATCATCTGGAAATGGATGCATTTGGTTAATATTGCCAGAATGTGGCAGGTGCCATGAGGGGAGCTTGTAGAACTAAGGGGGGTTTGAAGGGAGTGCTTGAGGAGCTGTTGTTCCTTAGTGCTTTATAGGGAAAGTGCAACTTGGCTGATCAGACTGAATCCTTGGGGAATGAGTCAGCAGTAGGTCAGTCGAGATTTCTGCTCATGGAAAGTAATGGGCATAAACTCTGAACTTCACTCCTTATCGAGGTCAGAGTTCAGTAGCTTGTAAGACAAAAATAGTGGTTAGATCTCCTGCAGGTTAAACTTCAGCACTAAAAATAGCAGAGCAGGTTGTTATGAGAGCTATTCAGGGCACAGACTCATCTCCCTCACTGAGTCTGAGGTATTTTTCCATTTCTCTGGTAGCATTTTTAATACCTTGTGGGCTTTCTGTTTATTTTTGGACCTTCTGCTGACGTATTTGAGCTGTTAGGTAACTTCAGGTTTGAGAGAGTGTTGCTTACATGGATCCATTTGATAGCACACCGTGATTGAAACTTATTGTAACTTGTGTTCAGCTCTTAAAGAGTGGCCCCAGAACACACTGGGCACGGGTTACAGCTCTGCAAATAAAACCTTCTACCCTGTATCTATTTTTCAGTCTCATCGATGCCACTCATAGGGATGTGGATGTGCTGCTTTTACTTTCAAATTCTGCCTACTATGTGGCCTAGTAAGTTACCACTTTCCCCTACTGTGTGTAGTTTATTTTAGTAGCTTTGCTTTAGATTAGCAGCAGGCACTAAATCCTGTTTCTTTTTTCTAGTTACGATGACGAAATCGACAAAGTGAATCAGTACCAAAGGTTAAGTCTTGAAGCTCTGGAAAAAATAGAAATAGGTAAGAAAACAGTCACTCTGTGTCTTTTTTTGAATGCTCTTAACAATGGCTGGAGCACTTATCAAAGCATCCTGCACATGTATTGAAGCAGCAGTCCTTGAAGCGTGGCACATACCCTGGGCAGCCCACCTAGAAATGGCCCTTCTGGCTGATAACAGATGCCAGGCTCTTCCTACTGCTGCAAAGGGAAGCTTTGATCACTGGAAGGGTTCTAAACTTTTCCCTCTTTCAAACCAAAAGAACCACGGGGTCATCCAAACAGATTTCGTTATTTATCAAATGGCAGCAACGACGTGATCAGCTTCTGCAGTGACTCACGGGTTTGTGCATTCAGTGCTCTCTTCCTTCCATCCAAACGCAGCAGCTGGCTTGGAATTGTACTTTAGATCTGGTTCAGAGCTTTGTAAAAGTTCTTTCTCAAGGTCTGGTAACAAACATGCTATTACAAAAGCACCTGGTTATGCTGATTTAACTTATTTGCTGTAGAATGTAACATCTGCAGGCTAAATCCAGCATTTTCTGCTGGGAGCATTCAAGATGGATCTTTGGATCACGAAAAAGGTGATCCAGTTGGAGAGAAGGGAGTGTGTGGCCCCCTGATGGAGCTTAATCCTCCATTTCACAATACACAGCGATTTCGTCATCCCCTGACTGTAACTTTCACTGAGGCTGTGCAATTTCTGAGAGCTCAGGGGAAAGGTCTCCCTCACTCGTGTATTGTGGAGATCCTGAGGTACAGAGCAGAGTGAAACATCTACATTTACACCTCATTTAATGCTATAAATGATGCAGTGCACTGAAGAGTTGAAGTACTTGATCTAAATCTTGACATTTAAATTACAACCTCTTGATAAAAATATATTAGCTTTCCCTTTAATCCTTGCAGGAGCGTTCCCTAAAAAACCTACAGGATGTAAAAAGTGTAAAACGTTTTTTTTTCCCTTCTTTTTGAAAGGGTGATCTGCAATAAACAATCAGGCTGGATTATAATAGACATACAGAGGGTCTGATTGCTTTTTGTAAGTTATTGACTGTTTAGTTATTGTGAAAATCTTTCATTTCAAGTGTCTGTCCTGCTCTAATGAAAACATGAAGCCTTTTAGGCTGAAAAAACTGTCAGCATTTACATGCCTGTAGGTACAGCCTCTGCAGTATCTCTTCCAGTGTTTGGTTAAAGATTTCTAAAGATTTCTAATCTGGTTTCTCTCTCAGGGCCTGAGCCTACTCTTTTTGGCAAACCCAAGTTCTCTTGCATGAGGCTGCATTACAAATACAAAGAAATGAGTGGGTATTTTCACACTCTCAGGGCTGTGGTTCGCAGCCCAGAAGAAGACGGAAAAGGTTTGTATCCTATGGAAAAGTTTTAGACATAGAACTATATTCAGTTGTATCAGTGTTTCTCTAAGAAACACTTCTTCCACTGCTCTCAAAATTTATCCTTCTTCAGAAGTCATTTTAATAAAATCCAGTTGTGTGAAGTGGGAAATCAATTAAAGAAACTCACTCAGATGTTACTGTTTGAATAGAAAGAAAAATAAGTTTCAGGTACAGCTTTGAAGCAATACATCTTTCTAGAACTGGAGTAATTTCTCTGTCCAGGTCTCTACTGCTCCAAAAATTTACAAAATGAAGTTAAAATTAGCTCGTAAAGAAATTGATTTCTTTAGTGAAATCAGTGTCTGGAAATGTTCTTGCTTGTTATTTAGCTAGATTAAATGAACGCTAACAAGGGAGAAAATATCACTTCATACCTGGAGCACTGAGTTTTGTCAACAAGGATTAGAATAAATAAAACTGCTTCTCTTCCTTCCCCAAATGAAGCAGCGTGGCAGTGATTCACTTAATGCTGAATATTTAGGGCTGAAGGAGAGTTTATTCTTTAGGCTTATTTTGTAAGCTTTAAATCAGAATTGCAACTTGTAGGGCACAACTCTTCTGTGGGGTGAAAGAAAAAAAACCCAATAAAATCAAACAAAATTATGTTAAAATTAGACCTATTACTGTGTAGATTGTGGAATATGGGCTTTTAAGGGTGTTTTGAAGGGTCTGACAGGCTGCTGCTTGGATTTCAGACACTCTTCAGTGCATTGCAGAAATGCTGAGAATCACAAAGCAAGCCATGGGAACGGATGTGCCCATTATTGAGAAGAAGCTGGAGAGGTGAGTACCTAAATGATGTGACCCTTCCGTATCCCACTTTTGCTCTCAACTCAGCTGCTTTTCCCAGCTGAGTAGGAAGTGTAGCAAAAATATCTTGTTCTTTTTTACAGGTATTGCAGGCTGAATATTTGCTAAATCTGGCTACTGAGTACAGCATACACAAAGTCAGGGTTACAGAAATGGAGAATTCAAATCCTTTTTCATCAAAAATTAAAGCGTCTGCAGAAACTGCCTGCTCCCTTGTTTGGCTACTGTTCTATATCAGCTCTCCTTTGTTTTTGTTGTTTTGAGCTTGATTAGCTTATATGAGTACAGTATTACTATGTTAAAAAAGGATTAAATTTATTATTTATGTTAGGAAAGGGTAACTTAGGAACTCAAATGTCCATCTCTGTTATGGAAATAAGACTGGAAGACACTGAATACTTGGTGCTTATGAAAAAGACTGCTTTGATTGTACATTAAAGATCTTTTTTTCCTCTTCTAGGAGGAGCAGCAAACCTCATGAAGACATCATTGGCATTCGGTCTCAGAACAGAGGGTCCCTGGCCCAAGGCAAGAATTATTTACTGAGCAAGTTCTCCTCTCTCAATCAAAAGGTGAAACAAACCAAATCCAATGTAAACATCAGCAACCTTCGCAAGCTGGGCAGCTTTGCCAAACCTGAAGTGAAAGTCAATTTTTTAAAGCCAAATTTGAAAGTGAATCTTTGGAAATCAGACAGCAGCCTTGAAACTCTGGATAATCCAGGGGTAGATGCTAAAGCCCCCAGTGAATCCGACACGGAAGGCTCCGACAACGACTCGTTCCACTCCGACGACTTCCTGACTAATTCCAAATCGGATGAGGACGCGCAGCTGGCGGATTCCCTGGAGAACATCGGCCCCACAGACTACGTGCTGCCCAGCTGCGGCATCATCGCCTCGGCCCCGCGGCTGGGCAGCCGCTCGCAGTCCCTCAGCAGCACGGACATGAGCGTCAGCGTTCCCGTGCCGGCCGAGGGCCGGGACTGCCCGGCCGGCCGCTCCCACTGCGAGGACATTGCCACGCCTTCTGCTGACAGCGCGGAGCTGGAGCTCGCCAAGCCCATGGATGTGTACTGCCAGAGGTTCGTGCAGGATGCCCAGAGCAAGGGGACCGATGTTTTGGAGCCTGAGGCTGGTTCTCAAGAGCCCCATCACACGCTGACCCAAACCAGCAGGAACGTAGCCAAGAAGGCAGAACCTAAGGCTGAAGCTGTTGCAGACATTCCTTCCAGGCCATCCAAGCTGGATGTTCAGTCTTCTGAGCCAAATCCTCAGCTCTTGGCTGTCGGTGGGCCTGACTTGAGTAAATCCTACAGAAGCCCGGGATCTGTGTCTGGGAACCATGAGCCAGGACTCCACACGACTCCTTCCCCTGCCGACGGCAGCGGCAGCAGGGCCGTGTCTCCCTTTGCTAAAATCCGCAGCTCCATGGTCCAGGTTGCCAACATCACCCAGGCAGGATTGACTCAAGGGATTAATTTTGCTGTGGCAAAGGTCCAGAAGAGCCCTGCGGAACCAGAAGCTTTAAATGAAATCAAACAAAAAGAACTGAGAGAAATGTTTACGCAGTGCCAGACACGAATAATTCAGATCTAGTTGCTAATTTGGGAAGTGTTCTTCTAGCTGTGGCTTCTAATAAAGTAACACAATGACATCAGGACTACTGTGGCATGAACTGCTACTGGATACTGGGATTGATAACAGATAAATTGTTTACAGGCAGTGAGAGATGCAAATGAATTTGGTTCTGGTCAAGCTTCAGAATTCCCTCAGGCAGGTGAGACAGAACCTGTATAAACCATATTTAAACAGGTAGCTTAGACACTGGGATTCAATAAGCATGCTGTCTATCTTAGATGTGTTGCACAGTTATTTTTTTGAGACTAATTTTGTAGCTCTTCTGAATTATGTAGAAAGTATTTATACTCAAAAGGTGATACTGCACTTCTCTGACCTTACTTACCTTGCACTACACCAGCAAAAATAACATACCGGTAAATTACACTTTATTTATTTTTGGACTAGTATTTTTACTTCTTTTCATTGAAGTTCTAGATGCAGCTCTCTATGAATTGTGCCTCTACAATGGGAACCGATGTGTTTTTGTTGAATTTAAGTATGTTAACGAGAAAGTACGATTTCTTTGCTATCCTTTTTATTTCCAGACATCCTGGGACACTTTCATTATAGATAAAGCTTGAAGACCCAATCTGAAATATCCACAATCCTGCAGTGCAGATTTCTTCTGTAGATTGGTTTTTTTCCTCACTTGTTTTGAGGTGAGGGGAAACGGAGCAAATGTCTTTGATTTGTCTTGCCCATGTTAAAGCAATTCCTTTTTCTTTAAATTCCAAACTCTGCCACTTTGGTCTAATTTTTTGTCTCTGTGTAAAGCAAGACAAGCCAGATACGTGCCCATCAGGCACTGTGTCCCTCTGTTCTAGGATTCTCTTTAAATGTATCCTAACTGCTCCGATGCAAAATCCCAGCTGACATCTAAAGGAGAAGGCCAGTGCACTGCTTTGTAAGATCAGTGTTGCATTAGAGCACAGCTGTCAGCATCTACTCAAGACCAAATTCATGACCAACTCCAGCTTTGCAACTCGCAGCGTAAAGCGTCCACTCGTGCTGGGACCTGGATGAAAAATCCCCTTCTCTCTGTGTGTCAAAGGATTCCATCGATTAAATACTCTTTCCCAGGAATGCCTTGCCGTGCCATGCTTGTCCAGGCCCTTGTCCAAAAGCTGCTGTGGAGCAGGACCTTCCTGTGCTGTGGTTTGTGACTACAACCACCCCGAGAGCCCCAGTGCCTCTGTCCTCGTCCCTGTACTGTAGATAGGCTGCACGTGGTGTCCCCACAACGTCGTGTCCTGGGCTAGGGTAGCTCTGTGTCTTAGGACTTGTACTGTGTCTGAAATCATTGATCACCTAACCCTGATGGTCTGAAACTTTGATAAACAAATTTGGTTTATTTATTTTGTTGAAGTGATGTGGGTTTGGGGTTTTTTTTTTGAGTGTCTATACTTGTGCCTATATTTAAAATTAAACTACTGCTGTATTTTAATGTGAGCAATATACATGAGATATTTTAATAAAAAAAGTGGAATCAAAAGATGGGTTTGGGGTGTGTGGGGGTTTGTTTTGAAGTTACAGACACAATCCCCTGGCAGTCAAGGGACAGAGCCATGACTTCAGTTCTTTATCCTTTTAAAATGGTGCTGCTTCTAACTCTAAAAAGCTTCTCTGGGCAACCTTTGCCAGAGCCTCACCATGCTCACAGGGAAGAATTTCTTCATATTTAATCTCACTCTACCCTCTGTTAGTTTGAAGTCATCAGCCCTTGTCCTGGTCCTGTCCCTCTCCAGCTCCATGTCCTTCCAGCTTGGGGACTGTCCCATCCCTGGCTGTGAAATTCTGGAGATGGCAGTGTGCACAAAACCATCCTCTGAGACAATCTTAGAGCCCAACCCTGCATTCCAGCCCAGCTGCCTTTTGAAGAGAGACTTCATTTCCTTCCTCTATTTGTTCAGTTGCTTCACTTCACAGTAATGCAGAACAAGTCAGCTGAAACCATGAATATTCATTTTTAACCTTCAAAAAAAAAAAGGAAATAAGTGATTTGAAACGGCACCAAGCTTGGCTCAAGTTCAGGATACCCAAAAAATGTTTCTCACAATAAGTACTCATTATTAGTGTGACGAGACGAAATATCCAGCTTGGCTGTACAGCAAAACCCCTCGTGTTTAGAGCAGGAAAATGCAGTAAAAAAGGGGGTTCCTGTCCCTGTGATTTCAATCAGGAGAAAGGACTAAGTAAAGGGGGTCTGAGCTTGGTGAAAATTTGGCAGGAGCCTTTTATGTTGTTCAGAACAGGAGTAATGAAAACGTAGAAGTGGCTCCATCCCAGGCTCCTGCAGGCTCCACACAGCAGCCTCCCTGGATTACAGCCACATTTCACTCTTTAAACCACCCTCGGTAAATGAGTTCTGCAAGTCCCATGAGGGCCAGCACATCCTCTGAGGACCCGCTCAAACTGTCCAGCAGGAATCAGGGATGGAGCAACCATTCTTAATGCTTCAATGATGTTATTCAAGCCATTAAAAAACCCTGCAGTCCTGCTAAGGTAGAAAGCAAAGATATGTTTTGTATGAGCATGTGCATATCACCCATTATCCAGTCAATGTAGGGTTTTTTAAGAAGCTGTAGTAGAATAAAGCTCATCTGAGAAATTTGAGAAATCATGGTCTGGTCTAAGCACAAGGAAAATGTATTTAATGCCCGAGCTGGTCATGGTCATGATCAAATCACTGCTTGGTACCACACTGTGCTCACCATGATGCTGCTCTGAGCATGATGTGCCTCAGCTCACAGAGCAGCACAAAGTGAAGTCAGCACCTCCTCCAGCTGCAGCTCTGATCCTCACACTTCAGCCATGCAGGAATTAGAGCACAAATGTATTCCAGAGCAGAGCCTACCACTGCTATGTATGAAGGGCTCTGGCTTAAATTTTCGTATTATTAAAGGAAATAAGTTTACACAACCTCAGTATTAAAGTTTAATATCAAACAATTTGCTCAATGTTACCAATTTTCAATTACAAAACAGGGTCCAAAAAAATTCCATAAAATATGTTTAGGTGGCTGAACAGAGTTAAGTGTGTTCAGACTGCAAGGGTAAATATCCATAACTTTTTGGTATAAATTATCTACAAAAACTGGTATAAACAATATTCCAATCTCAGTATGGGTTCCACCTAGGATTAGAGAAGCTTTCAGGGTGACATCCAGCAGGTGTTAAAGTTCATTGCCATTGACACACTTCTGCTGCTGCAGCCTGGCCTTCCGCAGGGCCTCGAGTTGTTTTGCTCTCAGCCACCTCTCCCTGGACAGCGTCGTCTGCCCCACGCTGAGCGACAGGAACCTGGGGGAGCACAAAGAAACTGTCAGCAGCAGCTCCTGCAGGGGCTGGGAAACCAGTACAGCTCACAGCCAGCTGGCTTTCAGGAGCCCAGGAATTAGAAAGCATGGCATGAAAGTAGGGAGGGAATACTTTGCCTGACTAAGGGGAACATAGGCAGAGGAGATTCTATCTGGCTAGTCTGGCACAACTCAGTTCAGCTGCAGACCAAGCCCTGGCTCAATTTGCAGCTTGCTGGGAAGCCTTGAGTGGTGCCAAGGGCACCGCACCCACCTGGCCACGAGCAGCATTTTGTGCAGGTCATCAGCCGTGACGCTCTCGGGCTCGTTCTTGCGCATTTCCACAAAGTCGTCTTCTACTGCCTGGAACGACACAGCGTGGAGTTATGGAGCAAAACAGAGTCTTCACTCCAAGATAGGCTTTTAAGGAGCTGAACACTGCCACTGCCTTTAGACTACAGGAGAGCATTCCAATTCATTGCTGTTCAGAAGTGAGCCTGAGCAAAACCAGCTTACTTCGAGTCTTTGAGAAGAACCCGATTTCAAAATGAGTGTTAGGAAGCAGGTTACATGTGCTGTTTCTTATTTGTACTAAATTCAGTATATACTTTACAAATCATTGAAGGCAGAGTCAGGATGTGAAATTGCTTCTGTTAGGTTTTTATAAAACTGAAAGAGGAATCACTGGCAGGGAGAGCAATGGGAAAGTACAGTAATGTCTACTAAGGTGCTTTCTATTCAAATACACAGTTGAAAATGTATTAGTGAAGTGTCCATACCTTGGTCACCTCATCAGATATGCTGTAGTCCAGCAGCCTCAATAAACTCAGGTAAATTCGGAATTTGTTCAGCACGGAGGGCAGCACTGCAGTGAGGAGGCTGCTCATGTACTCTTCCATGTTTGGGGGAATAATCTGTGGTTGTAAGTGGACTTGGCAATCTGACTGAAAGAGAAAATTACATTTCATCTCTTTCCACGTCCCACTGCTTTCTATTCCAAGACTAATCTACTCTCCGAGCCAGCAGAAGTCACTATTTCCCAGAATTAAGGTGAGACAATTCTTTAAACGTTCCACAGCCCCCATTTTGAGCAGCTCCTGATTCAAGCAGGAGCCGGCTTCCCTCAGAGGCAGGACAGCAAAGGCTCAGCTGCCAAAGCTGCAATGTCAGAGAGCAGATGTTTGCAAGCTCAGGCTACTGCAGGGGCAGTGCCACATCTGTGCCCGTCACCTCAGAACCCACCATGCCAGCGGGAAGCTTTGAGTGGCACATCTCTGCAGCTTTACCCACCCCTGCGTCCTTCACCACCTCAGAAAGGAGGAGGGAAGCTCCATCTGTGTTTTCCCATGAATATGTTTCTGGCCCGGCTGCAGCCATGAGGGAGAAGGCAGCAGCTCCTGTCAGTGCCACAGCTGCCCTGGTCACAAGACACGTTTCCTGTCCCCAGCTGTCCCTGGCAGGGCCTGCTCTGAGCAGCAGCTGCAGCTCCCCAGCAGAGCCAGGCAGCCTTCCCGTACCGGCAGCAGCGAGCGGCCCTCGGAAGTGATCAGGACATTAATGTTGCATGGGAATTCCATCCGGTGGTAATTGAAGTCATAATCCACCTTCTGCCAAGTGATCAGGTTGCCCAGCGCTGTCACATTATGGACACCTGCAAGAGCAAGAACAAACCCCCTGACCACTGGGCCTAAGCAAAAGTCAGCCCTGATTTTTGTTTCCCATCTGTCTTTGATGAGCAGCTGGCAGAAGGATTCCTGCAAGCATCCTGCTCCTTCTTGTGTTTGAGGTGTCTTCCAGATAGAGAGAATCACTTCTTAATGAGAACTGAAACTAAGAATTCTTGATTTCAGGCCTAAACGTTGTCTGGCTTAGTACATTAGTACATGTGTTTATAGCTCATGTTTTCATTGGCCCTACAAAGCCAGGTATCTATTTGCTATATCTATATCTATTGCTATATCTATCTATTGCTATATCTATTTGCTATATATTTTCTTATATATCTATAAGAAAAACCAAAAAAGAAATGTCCCCTCAAAAGTAGAAAAAAACCTATCAATTTAATTTTGTCAAATTTTTTTATAGCACTCACTTGCCTTACCTAGAATTAAGTTATTTAAATTTATAAAATGCTAAAATTGATTGGTTGGCCCTTGGAATTCTCTCTTTGAAATACCAACATGTACCTGACAAATTGAATTTCTCTTCAGCAGTTGCTGCATCAAATGACAAAACTACTGTTATGGTTTTGCCTTTAAATAATTAGTAATAGTTTAGTATATTGTAAATAAAAAGCAAAGTTAGCAAATAAAGGCAAATTTAATATTAGGGTTGATGTCTGGGACATTTTTCCATTTGAAATTTCTAAGCTGTAGCTTCCAAGAGATCCAAACCAACTACTACATCTGAAGACACTCTTCTCTAGGATGAAATTTTGTTCCCAATGTCGCTGTAAGAAATTAAAAATTTTTACTTCTTTACTCTAAAATCAGTAGAAAACAGTATCACACCAGCAAAAATGAAATAAAAATGAAACAAGTCTTGTTTATCTGCAACTTTTAATACCTAAAGTATTATTTTTCACTAAATGCTGAGGTTTTTTAGACATTACAGACAAACATTTTAGAAAACCTATAAACCAGCACAGCAAGAGTTCTCTCTAAATGTGAGTTTATCATATTTTGATTATTTGTTTTGGAAACAGACAATGCAAAGCTTATTACTAGTTTTACTATTTTATTTAGTAAAATTTTGTAGCTTTACTAAAGCTGAGTAATAAAAAACTACTGAAAACTCAAAAGCAATTGAATAATTTCAACTTGCAACTTTTAAGAGCAGTAATTAAAAAAACTAAAGCAGCTTTCTCAGGACAGCATTTTTATTTTAAAATTAAGTTACTTGCAGTGATTTCCTGTTGCTCTTTCACAGAATCTCCCGAGTTGGAAGGGACCCACGAGGATCACTGGTCTCCAACTCCTGGCCCTGCACAGGACAGCCCCAGGAGTGACCACAGACACCTGCACTGCGCGTTCTCCAGTTACTGAGCTTGTAATATGCAACTCATCTCTTTTATGGGAGTTATAATTAAATTAATTTCTAAAGCTCTGCTGAAAGCATGCTACACAGTGCCACATCAGCTTGTTACACAGAATCCCCACTCCTTTTAACACAGTAATGGCAATCTTTCTTCTCCAGTTTTTAGCTGTGTTCTCAGGGTGCTTTCCAGATATACAGTAAAAGTATAGAGCATAAGGCATCAGCATATGCTTTGCCCACTTCATGCTCTATCACAGGAAACTGAAAGGCCACTCTAATGAATCAGAGTTATTTTGGTAATAAAGAATTCTCCCAATTTGTCTTAAGTTGGCTGAGAAGGCTGCAGGAAGCTGCTTCAAAGCAATGAAATAGGATGTAGAAACCACGCAGTTTTGCAATAGACCCTTATTGCCGGGACACAATTATCATCACTGTCTTAAAACATAACAGCTTGTAACCTCCCAAATGAGACTTCAAACACCAAAACCTGCATACCTGCTGTGTCCAGCTGTCCTTGCTCGAGCTGGGTCTCATCGATGACCAGGGAGGTGTTGCTGGCCAGCTGCAGCAGCCCACTGACCAGGCGATTGGCCGCGTAGTCCTTGTGAGGGATGAAGCGCGAGTGGTTCATGCTCTCGATGCTCATCCGGAGGTGGTAGGACTGCAGCGAGACAACAAACATCAGACAGCAAAGCACCAGCACCTTTCCTGTCCTCCAGCTTCCCTGGGGAATGCTGCGTCCTTCAGCTAGAGCTGGGCTGGGAACCTGCACGGTAAGACTTGTCACTGCAACATTTTATCACAAACATCCAAATGCCGTAAACTTAGAGTAAAAGTTTCCCAAAGGAAAACATTGCTGTTAGGAATTCCTGTCACCTGTCCTGCACATCTAGGGTGAGCTCAATAATAAATGATTTATTGCAGCAATACTGTTAGTGTGACCCCAAATTGAATTACCATGAATTTTCTGCAGAGCAGTATCCACAAACTTGGGAGTAAACTGTAATGACACCGTAATTAAATGACCCAAATGTCTATACATATCAATGCAAAAGACAAAATAAAGCAGGCAGCAGCTGTCTGTCAGTTCTAAACCTCTGAGGAGAGAATTTCATTCCATATTCATCCTCGATGATGAGGTACAGAGACTTCAACACCCAGGCCAGCCACATCTCTATTGTTGTGTGCTCTCTAAATGGGTAGCAGGAGAGCATTGAACCAGGCTGCCCTGACCTAAGGCACGGCCTGCCTGGATCGATGGGAACACATCCCCCAGACCCTGCCCCGGGCAGTGCTTACTGCTGGCACCAGCTGCTGGATCAGGCGGTACAGGTGCTCCGCGAAGGCGCTGCTCCGGGGACACCCGCTCAGGTTGACCGTGAATTTTCCCAGAGGAAGCACATCCCGTCGGGCATAACTGCACCAAAAGTGACACCGGTTAGGCAAACAGCTGGCTGACACCGAATGCAGGTGGCATTCAGCTCGAGCATCGCGTGACATCCCGGACAGCCAGCAGGATTTCAGAACTGACACACCAAAATGGGCCAACTCCTCTTCCTGCCTTCGGCAGTGCCCAAGGAGCTGAGCCAGGCCGAAGCTGCTCCTCAAGGCTCTGCAGTGCCACACAAAAGCAGTAATTTACAGTGCCTGGCGTCCTGCAGCGGCCTTCCAGACGTTCTGTTCTCCTTGTACCCTGCTGTTAGTCAGGGAACACACTCCATTCTTTTCCCTTCTGGTGCCCAATCTCAGCTTCCCTCCTTATCACACTTGTTCATCTCCTTTACCTGCCCTCAGCTTTCCTCTCCCTCTTCTCACCGTGTTTCTTCTCCCCATCCTGGCCAAGTCTCAACTTTTTTGTGATACCAGCTAAGAGAGAAAATACATTCTAGTCTAAGTGTTGGAACACTCAGTCCCACTGAAAAGAATGAAAACAGAACTCAATTTGATTTTGAAGACTAAAATGCCTAACATTAAATTTGAGCCTGACAACTACACTGAAGCTTTACACTTGAGATTCTAATGAGTCACAGGATGCTGCCCTTTCATCCAAGGACAGTTTAAATCAACGTAAGAGTCAATTTCCATCCAACACTAAACAGGTCACTTGAACTTACCCTTAAACATGTTTACATTTAATTAAACAAATTCCCAGAATGTACCTTTCAGTACCTAAGCAGTAATTCCTGCAGTCAGGAAATGCTGTCTTTGGGAAGTCAGTGGCATGTCCTACTCATTAGAAGAAGCCAGAGGCAGAAAGATGTTTTCATACCTCTGTTTAAAAAGTGTCTTGGAGATTTTGTCAGCTCTCAAAGCAGCACTGAAAAGATACACTGCCATAAAGCTGGTCTTTTATCAATATTTACTGTTATTTCAGACAATGAAATTTGCCTTTGGGTGTATTGTGACAGGATAACTACTAGCTAGACAAAGTACTACTGAAACAAATATTATTTAAGCTATTTCTGCCATTTATTTGCAGACTGGTAAAGAACCCCATAGAAAGAGATTTCTTTTAAATGATAAATACATAAATTCTCAGCACACATCTAAATACTTACACTGTAGAGATGAGATGCAGTATCAGGTACTCAGCAGCCAAACTGTCTCCCAGGAGGGCATGGGTGAGGAACCCCAGCAACTCTGCTCTCACTGGTGACAGCTCAGACATGAAATTAGAAACAACTGGCAAAAGAGCAGAAGACAAATGTCAGAAAATGCACTGGTTTTCACCCTCTTCCCTCTATATAAATTTGACTTTCCGTCACAGTTTGATGAAGAAAAATGTTTATTCCAAAGCAGTCTAGGAAAAATAAACAAACATTCATTGGTATTTCCAGCTGGCTTTGGATAACCTGAGTCACTCAACACTTCCTTGGAAATGATTTTTTAAAAAAAATTAGATATTGTGTAATGCATTTGCAGCAGGCTATAAAGTTTAGAGCCAAATTTCTAAAATCCACAACTGATCCATTTTATATTAAAGGCAGAAAAAAGCTCTTACATATAGCTCAGAACAAGCAATAAAAGGCACTCCAGGAAGAAAGTTATAACTATCAGAGGTCTGCAAGCTATAATTCAATGAAAAAAACCAACAGTCAAACAAGGAATAGCACAATTGCTTAAAAGCAGAATCGCCTTATTTTCTGCATAGTTTTATGATTCTCTGTATTATCAGTGTGTTTCTTATTTCCACTATCATACTGAATTGGAAATCTAATTTTCCAGCAATTCACAACTCCATGTGAAAACAAATCAAATCTTATGGCTGAACAACTTGGTAAAATCCATGGGCACATGGAATGCAAAACCAAGCTCCACATAAATCACATTTATTTCAGCCAAATAAAAAAGCAAACATCACTTTTTTAAACGCAAACACTTGCATCCTGTGCAGCATTGCACGGTTCTTCCATTTAACAAGATTTAAATTCAAACCCTGCTGCTGAGGCATTTGCCTGTGAGCAGAACAGTATTTGTTCAGATGTCATGGAAAGAAGAGCACACGTGGTATGCCCAGAGCTCAGGCACTCACAGGTTTTACTCTCCTCTTCGTTAAGGCAGGCAGGCAGCAAGGGGTTAATGTGCTGCAGCTTCTGTGCCAAAATCACATGGATCCTGGGCACTAACGAGGCTGGAGGGCTGTGCACTCTCTGCTCCTCTGCCGTGTCCATGCACTCCACAGGATCCAGGGTTGAGCTGTCCCTAGGGAGAGGGCACAGCACAGATGGACTTAGGAGCATTCCACAGGAATTTCTCTCCCTCTGACCCCGAGCACCCAGAGCCAGGCCAAGGACAGAGGAACAAACAACCTCCGCTCCCAGCTCCTGCTGACTCCTCCCACATTCAAGCTACCTTCTCTAGGATCTTTATAAACACCATAAATACTGCATCACAATGACATATAAACACCAAGGCAGGCTTGAGCCGAAATATCTGGATTCTATTATTTTCAGAAAATAATCAAGTCATACTTTTCTGAAGAAAAAAAACCCAACCAAAAAGAAACCATAAAACCAAACACCCCAAACCAAACCACATTTATTATTTGCTGCCCCACTTAATAGGCTGTAGCTTCAAGTAAAACGTTACACACTGTTCTGTCCAGCCTGTACTGAACAAAGTCTAAAGAGTAGCTTTTAAAAAAATAAGGTCATGATTTATTACATTTGTCTCTGTATGCACATGTGGGATTTTCATACCCCACCAGGTTCTGGAGCATGACAAGATCTTCTAGACAGTCACATCACAGCTTTATCACTGGCTGAGTAAAAATCTATGAATAAATAAACCCTAATGTACCTCTGCTGGAACCTGGAGGTATTACCTCTTAATTTAAGAGTTCAGATACAAAAGCTTTGCGCTCCCTGAAGATGCCTTACAAAATTTCTTCCAGGTGGTTTTCGTTTTTCATTTTTAGAAAGTAAAATCCCGAAAGCAACTCTATCAGATGATAGTAAAGTTTAGCATAAATTTCATCTTCTTGCACTGGTTTTAAAAGCTGTCAGGCTTTATAACTTCAAAGCCACTTCAGCAGCTCACCCACACACTATCCACTCTTTCCATTAAAACAGATTTCTTTTGTTTGCATTCAAAAGGTTGTTAAATGCCACCATTTTGTCTTCTTGTTTTAGAATGACACAGGAAAAACCCACAAGCACCTGTGACAGAGCAACTGAGCTGCCAGTCTGGGATTAGCTGTCACACAGATGATAACAAAAAGCAGCTGACCAGGCTGAGTTAATTTTTAAGAAGTTGGCACTATAAAGGATTCACATTGCACTCTGAATATTGTACGTGCCAAACAGATAAACAAACTCCCCAACAGAAATGATTCAGAGTGCAATGGTTCAAGACATCAGCAGTATTTATGTTAGATTTTGGCCAAGAGTTTTATTTTGAAAACTGACTTCTTGTGTCTTGGATTAGCTTGTATTTTGTCAGGCAAGGAATTGCAGAACAGGAGGTGAAATGGGAAGTTTCTATCAGCGGTACACCATGATGATATCTTAATTAACGAAAATAAACCTGTTTTTACTCAGTTTGGTCTCTATCACTCTCCATGCAGACATGCAAACTTTTTTAATATTCTTCAGAAATGTTTACATTTCTGGTTACAACTTCCACGGACTTAGAAATTGGTTCAAAAGGACATTTTATAATTTTAAAGCTTCTTTGAAAGCTTTGTTCACTATTCACTCATTCACTGAAAGTTTAGTAGGCATGTAAGAGCACAAAAAATTTAGCTATAGAAGCATTTTCTGCTTTACAGACTGTACAACAATCTAAAAAAAGATGCACTGGGTATCCAAGGATATGGATGTACCAGAGCACATTGGACTTCAGCTTACAGGATGCTGGATATAACACTTCCCTCATTAAGCTATTTTTAAGCAACAAAATTCACTCCTTAAGTGCAATTACCATGTATTTACACACTTCCTTGTCTGCATTAGGGGCAGCCTGCTCTCTGCAATAAAAACCTGCATTTCAGGGCAGCCTTACCTCTCTTCACTGTTCACTATGCTCAGCACTGGGTCCACAGACAGAACACCAAACACCTCCAGCACATCGTTGACTTTGAAGCTCTCCCAGCTCTCATAGACCTGCCCCAAACAGAAAATAAAATGCAGAGGCAGGTGGGCCAGATGCAGGACAGCAGAAAAACACAGACAAAGGAAACCCAGGAGACTCAGCTGCGGACTGAGAACAGCCTGATGAAGAGGTCTTCCCCAGCCCTCGGTGCCAGTAAGCTTACACTGGAAAAGGGAGTTTCTATGATTCCACACTTTTTCTGTTGGCATTCTTTGCCACACGAGCGTGAACAATTGTATTCTACTCTGATTCGTCAAGATTTGCTGACTAAGAGAGAGCAGCACAGCAACAGCAGGGCAATTTTGTGTTAAATTTTCATAGTAATATAGCATAGCAGTGAATCAAGGATCATTTCAAATTCAATACACAAATGCGTAGTTTATTGGTTTTTCAGCTTGGTTTTTCACCGCTGTTTTACAACTAGAGGAGATATCCTAAAAGCAAAATACCAGGGCTCAATACCAGCTACATCCTCAAGCATCTAATACCAGAATCTTTTCTTTTTAAACTAAGCGTGGTGAGAAGGTGCAAGCTCTAATAAATGCTGCTGAAGGATTTCAGCAACTCCAATACAGCATTCGAGAAGGGAAACACTATGTTTATGAAGAGAAAGAATGTAATTATCTCTAGAAACAAAATTCGGGACTTGAGAGACAATTTCTGCACCCACAAACCACTGCAGGGCTGATTCTGCCTGCCTCACTGAGAGCACAGCCCTGCTCAGCACCTCTCCTCCCCTCACCTTTACAAGACACGCTGGTCCCTTCTCTCCTGGCAAGGGAAAATTTAGGTCAAGTGGAGGGGAGCAGTTGGGAGAAATGACATGATGACCTGCAGAAGCTTCTGTTTCTAATCTCTTTGGCTCCACACACCCATGGATATCACCTCCACTGCCTGGAAAACACAGCATTTGCAGGGTCTTCAAACAGAAATACAAAACTGAACAAGTTCCTTCACTGAGTAACACAGAGTAAAACTAATTTTAACAAGCCATCTGAGACAAAAATATTTCATGCAATATATTTGACAGAATATATTCTTAATATGAGAAATCCCACAAACACATTATTTTATGTTATCAAGTTAAGTGTGAGAGAGAGTATTGGCAGAGATCTATATGTCTTGGAAACCCAAACACGGCCAGAAATCTGATTTTCAAAATGCAGTGTTTAAACCAGGGGAATGATTTTTTTTCTAGAGTCCATAGGACTGCAAAGGTAATATTTTTCTGCACTGCCTGTTTAAAAAAACAGTTCCTAAAGGTGATAATATGCATAAAACTCAGTTTATACTAAAAATCTCTGTAGATTGTCAGCAAGTCATACAACACACATATAACACTGTGGGCTCTCCCACACTCCCTCAAATCAAACCACTGACTTCAACAAAGCCCCCAAATCACAAAGGCTGCAACA
Source organism: Dryoscopus gambensis (assembly GCA_013389985.1). Taxonomy (NCBI): domain Eukaryota; kingdom Metazoa; phylum Chordata; class Aves; order Passeriformes; family Malaconotidae; genus Dryoscopus; species Dryoscopus gambensis. Next base: position 193,227 of record WEIT01033889.1, on the reverse strand, counting down.
ACACTCATAATTCAAACAGCTGCAAACATTTCCATTTTTAGCGATGAATTTTCGACAAATTCTGGTAAAATATCAGAACAACTATCCATCAACAGCAATTATTACCCGTATGTTGCTCCTTCTGTTTGGAGGGATGCAGATCCATGTCCTCATCCTCCTCATAGCTCCTCTTGTGGCGACTGGGCGTGTAGGAGGTGGAAGGGCTCACTCGGGCTTGGCTGGCACTGATGTACGCGTGGCATTGTGGGTTAAGGAAGCACACACCGAGCAGCCACACTAAGGTTTATTTTTTTTTCAACAAAATCCTAATCTTAACATGCTCAGCTACAGGTGTTTTATAGGAGACTCGCACTGTGTAACAGTGTCCTACTGTAGAAAACGCCAATGGCTCAACTGAAGTTTCCTTTTTCTAAACATCTGCAAATAGAAATTAACAGAAATTTTCAAGACTCTCCCAAGCAAAAATCTCTACTGTATCAAAACAAATGCTCCTAAATTCATTTGCATCCCCTTTGTGCGTATTACACACCATCAATTTTCCTTTTTTTCTCTTTCTACACTTACCACTTCTCCTGATTCTCTAAGAAAAAACAAAAAAGGAAACTTTAAGTAAACTTATCTTCTTGTATCTAATTAATTAGTTGGTGAGCACTGATTGCAGAAAGCACCAGCTCAGTCAAAAAAGATATTTCTTTCACCCATGCTGATTCACCAGGCACTGGAACACAGTAGAAAGTCTGTCTCTCTGAGGTGACTGTTTGTGAGGAGTTCAGATCAATTTCCTGCTGAGGCTGGAATCCCAAGAGAAATTTCGTTAAAAACCTGATTACAGTTTGTTTTCTTTTTTTACACTAATCCCACAGATTCAGTTACTCAGCCATAAGTTACAGCTAACATGCAAGACTACATAACTCAGCAAAAAGTGAATATATAACGCTTTGATTCAAATTGCATTGCACTACTAAAAGTAACTGTTTTCCATAGCAGACAGTTTCAAGGTCACGGGCACTCCCCGCTCCACTCAACCAAAACAAATTTTAAATACAACAGAAACAGCTGGAAGCCTGCTGAAATTAGAATGCCAGTGAGCAGTTATGAATACTCTGCTTTCCAAACCAAAGATTAATTTTGCATTTAGAGCAGTATCTTCAAGAATCCACTGGCAAGTACCAAAGAAGCTCTGTCCCACTTATAAAACTGCAACTTCCCATCTAATATTTCATCTCAAAGTTCATATAATTTATGTAACTTACCCCACATTCTGCCACATCTCTGTATTTACCAAAATGCAAAACCTGTCAAGAAGGAAAAAGCAATGCAATCATTCTGCTTCTGACAGCATCCTGAACATGAATCACACCAAAATCACTGCAGTCCAAAGTCCCTCACAGACATAGTGCCAAAGCTTTCATCATTTTAGTCTTTTCCATTTCTCAACAGAAATGTTACAACTGATGTTTTACTGATGCCACTGGAGCTGAACACAGTTACTATCAGTGTCCAGACTCCATAGGTTTAACTCACAAACCAGAGAAATACAAGGAGCAGAATGAATAAAATGACAAACATTTGCTAAAATAGTAAATCAGCATTGCACTTACACGTGCATTTGTGTTTGGGTCAACTGTTTCATACACTCCCACGTAGAACTCAGGATCAAACATATCTTGAACCATGCAGCGAAATTTCACTAAACTGTTGGGTTTTAGGTAATGTACAGGAACATCATTCAGTGATGGAACCTGTGAAAAAGAAGATTGTTTTATACAGCTGGTATATATTGAGCAGTGCTCTAAAGTAAGCCAAAACCGGCACAAAAATCTTAATCTCTGATCATCCAGTAGATCCTCCTCCTCAAACCCCTGTACACATAACACACTCAATATTTTCTGAGGGTAGCTCCCCTCCTAATCTAAGCAGTAACAAAGTGTATCTATGCTAACACCTTTCTGCAATGGCTGTTGCAGATACCAGTTACAATTATCAGGCACTTAACAGCGCTCAAATTTCCTAGTCCCAAAGCCACCAGTCCCAATACTGGGCTATGAAAGAAATGGTTATAGGTCACTAGAACTGTATGGAAACCACACAACATTTGAAACCAACTTTTAAACTTGGAATTATTGCAGCTGCAGGATTAAACAGAATTTATTACTTATCTTATTTCTACTTAACAGCACTTCCATCATGTGCTGTGTACCAGCAGTACCAGAACAATTTGCATGCACGATTTCTTATAACAAAAGGTCCTGGAAAACCTGTATGTTAATTTCCAAGTCCACACTGGGGAAGTCTTTTTCACACAGTTTTACATGACAATGGGAAAAACAGAAAGAAAAAAAAATCAATGCCTAAGCACGTGGTATAGCTTCAAAGAATGAGACTTGCAATATGAATAGAGTTTTCTAAATTTGAAGATAAAAATCTTTGTTGAAAAAGCCCACATCTAACATTAAAATGCAACAAAAACCGTAAGTGGCATTTTAACAAAAGTATATCCCCTCATGGTTTTTTTGAGTAAGAAAATGTGATTTCAATTCCTTCTAACGCTGTAAATTTTAGTCAATTTTGCCATTTATGCTTTGACTTAAGCTACCATGTAAATACTAAGTACAGAATACTTTCACTGACAGAGAAAGAAAACAAATCATTTTCACCTGTTTTTAGTCACAAGTAGAACAGATTTGATTTGGAAGTTTCGAAGCCCCTTAGCCGTGTTCCATGATGTAATTTCTGCTACAGCTTTTTAGAAAAATACCAACTTTTGAACTCAACTGTGCACATTTTATTTTTAAAACCTAAAGCACAGCTTCTCTGCTAAACTGCCCAAACCAGACCTGACCCAGCCCAATACAGTACAGTTTTAAAAGGAAAAGCATTTTTTCCTTAAAACCTGAAGGCCCAGGCAGCTATTTATTCAACCCACACAAGAGTTTGCAGCATCGTGGTAAGAGCTCCTGAGAGAACAGGTTTATAACCAGCAGCTGAGAAGCTCGTGGTACACACTGAGGACTCACACTTCCCCAAAAATGACAATATTTGTCATCTCCTGCCATCTACTGACTGTGCTACAGAGTGGCAGCACCCAGCAGTGATGGCCTGGGGGACCGAGGGTGCTGAAGGCAAGGGGACGGACGGGCTGTTCCAGCTGGGATTTCACACCCCGCCTTTGCACTCAGCTTAAAGCAGCCCAGGTGTAAATTATTACACATCCTAAAGCCTGGGCCCGAAATTCGGCCGTGCACTTATCAGGAAAAAAGGGCAGAACTTATCAAAAGCAATAAAATGTAAAAACCAAGGAAGCTTAAGAAAAAGTGTAACTCGAAAAGAATAAAACACTCTTACCCAGTTAGTAGCATTATTTTCTTTTAATTTCTCCTTGAAGTAGTCGGTTACCTTCTTCTCCCAGTCAGAGTTTGGAACGTTTTGGGCTACAAAAACCAACACATTTACGTGCCTATTAACACCACAAAAGAGACTCTCATCCAGCATTCTCCCAGCATATCAAACAAGCCCTACTTTCACTTCTATTTTAGGGAAGTAAGTGCATCTTAGACTAATTTATTCCCCTTGCAATTCACTGACTTCCCCTTTCAAACCCCTTCAGGCCAACCAAGAAGCACAGAGCCCTTCTTGGAAGCCAGGTAAAGCTCCACAACAGCCCAGCGGGAAAGGGCAGGAGCCGAGGCACTGCTTTCCACGCTGTGTCGGCTGAGGAAATTTTTATTTCAGCATTCTTTAAGTTTAAATCAAGCCCAGCACGGAAATAGCCGCGGCTGAGGCACCGGTAACATCAGCACCGATCGGCAGCGCGTGCAGACAGCGCGCGTTGTTGCCGGAACCCAGAGATACACGAGATATACGAAATATACACTATATAGAGGATATATAAGATACACGACAGATATATAAGCTATAGAGCCGGCCTCGCCGCTCTCCCGCCACCACCCCGCGAGGGAAAGCGCCGTCCGGTTCCGGGCGCCCTCGGGGCGCTCCCGCTGCCGCCGAGGGGACGCGGGCCCCGCCTCACCGAAGATGCCCTGCACGATGCTC